>APFE030368357.1:0-28660 GCA_000404065.3 Pinus taeda
TATGAGCTCTTAGAAGAAGCTTTTTAATTGATGGATGAAAGCTAACTCAAAGAAAGCTAATCTATTTGTGAAAAGAGATTGAAAAACTGAAGGAAAGCGCAAACCCTAGCAAACCCTAATTCTACCAGCTAGTCCTACTGATGCGAAGATGATAATGAAAACTACTGAAAGAGATGCCATTACTTCTATGAAGGTAAAATACATGTGTCTAGACTATCTCTGTCCTAAGAAAACATCTTTTTGTATTTTTGATTAAATTGTCAGTTTCATCATGCATATGCTTTCACTGTTCTTTACTGTGCAGGGGTGGATCAAGGAGGATGAATGCTTGGAAAATTTTGGGAAGGTTCAGAGAGGGTCTAAGGAGTCCCTAACACCCTTCCAGAGAGTTTCACAAAGTTTGGTTGTCAAGAAACCTCATTTGTGAGCTTCTACAGGAAGTCTGTAGGGGTTCTACAGGATGTTCAGGAATTTCTACAGGATGTTCAAAAATTTCTACAGGATGTTTAAAAATTGGATTTTAGGGGATGGGTGAGTGAAGGAAGATGCATGAATGGATATGGAGGTAGGATAGGGGCTTGGAGTGACCCAAGGACTGGTGGATGGAGTGGTGAGAAGGTGTAGAAGGATGACTTGGCTTAAAGAAGGCTGAAACAATGATTGCGCAAGAGGGTAGGGTTGCGTGGACAAAAGGACAGATGTGAGACGAGGAACCTAGCTAGGAGATGGAACAAATGGCTCTGATGAAGCTTAGGTGGATGAATGGGATGCCCTGCACGGTGTACATTCAACTGGATCCACAAAGTCTTGCAAATACACAAAGTTCTAACTAATCTAATCTAACTGACAATAAAATAAATGAACAACAGCTTTATTTGAAAGAGAACCATGTATATAAACTATGCAATGAAACATTTCAGAGATCTAAATGCATAACCAACTTCTGCAAACGGAAACAGTACACTACTGATTACATGGTAAAGAAAACTAGTGTTTTGTTGGGACAACACGATTACTACAATTCCAGCCCCTGATCCAATAAGGATGAGGTGAAACCGAAAGTGTTTTTGACCCTTTTCTTGGAGCTTTTTTCCCGGTTATTATCCTACCAATCTATTTTAAAGATCTGAAGCAATTCTATTCATAAACAGTGACCTATTTAATCAACACAACTAAATCTGCCTAACAGAAATACGTTTCAAATGCATAAAAGGAAAACAACGATGCATAAAGGAAAGATAACAGTACAAAAATGAAGCCCTAGGCTCTCAGGTTGGGCCCAACCTTGAGAGTTATGGCTCCTATAGAAAACTCAGAGTTGATATAAAATCGGACTGCTTCTCATTATCAAAAAATAGTCATAAGTCAAGAGTTATGCCAAAATGGCTAAAAGAGAACAACCTAAAGCTAACAGCAATGTAGTGCAAAATATGCAATGGTTTCAAAAGTCCCTTACGAAGGCTGAGGCCTTAACATTTATACACCATGAGGGCCCTAGCTGGCCTCCTAAATCTATGGGACTTGGCTGTCCAAAGTGTGAGTAGACAGTCCCTTCCAAAATCTGCTTGGCTGCCTTCTAGATCCGGTTTTGGTGGCCTTTGGAGCTCGGAGTTGGGGGTGAAGATCCCGAGGAAGGGTTATTTAATGTCATAGAGAACCCTCCTACGAATCCTCACCTCAAGCTTGGCTGTCTTCTAGCCCATGATTACTCGGTTTTGCTCCAACATGTGTAAAAAAGCTTGAAATAAGCACGTGTTAGCCACCTAGGAAGAGTGACTATCCTTATTCGTACAAATGACATAAACATACTAAAAAATAATGCATAAGCTATGAAAAATGAAGGATTGAACAAGGACTGAACAAGGATAATTAGGCCAAATGAGCCCAATAAGTTACCCAATTTGGGGCTCATCAGACGCCCACAACTATCTCTTTCAATTTTTCAATTTCCTTATTTGTAGCATAATTTACTATTTTTGGCATTTTTTTGGGCTTGAACTTCGAGAGCCATTTTGAGGCCCTGAACGATGTTTTTTTTGGGAAAACTGGGACCAACATGGGTTGCATACTGATGTTGGTCACTAAAAAATTATAGTCCTTAAATAGATCTTTTTAACGAGGCATTGTGCACATCAAACGAAGATCGTATGCCAAAGTTACGACCTTGGAAAGTTGATGTACCAATTTACCCAAACAAGGCCCATAGTGTGGTGCTTCATCTCCTACGGTTAGGTTTTTGGATGTTTAGGGTTTTCCATTGTTTCTCAATAATAAATAGACCTTGGAGCCTCATTGTAACATAGTTCATAGGCATGTAGCTGCCACATCTCTTCTTAGAGATAAGCTACCATTTCCCAAGCTAGTTTATTTCCATTTCTGTTTGTAAGCATATTTCAATATTTTACATTAATGAAATGAAGTGTTATTTCTACTACGTCTTTGTATTTATGGTTATATCTGTAATTTGTTGTGTCCCCGTTTAAATCCGGATCATGAATGTAGCATGAGCATTAGTTATTTCCACCTCAAATGATGCTAAAACTCTACAATCATAAGTTTTTCTCTTTTCATGAACTTTTCTGATGAGAAAATGATGACCAAAATTCCATACTCCTTTGTAATATCTACCTAAATTCTATATATATATATATATATATTATATATATATATAATATATATATATATATATATATATATAATATAGTATATATATATATATATATTAATATATATATATATCAAGTAATTAGATTAAAGGATATAAAATTTAACAAACACTTTATTAAATATATGAAATACATTAATATATATCACCTCCCCATTTATAGATCCTTTAATGAAATTCAATTTTTGTTGTGTCACTTTATCCTTCCCTTTTGTTGCCTTGTGTTTAATATTTCTCTTTAGCCAATTCCATGATCATCTCTCTGGAGAATTTCTTTAATGTCTTGCAGACAATCCTCAAATAATGTTTTTACCATGTCTATTATATATATTGGCCCATGCATTTTCATATTCTAATTTCTTTTGTTTATATTACTTCTCCATCCATTCCAACATAAAGTCAGAATTGTATGCAAAATACAAATGTAATGCCTCCCACTCCTTATCATCTACAATGAAAAATAATTTTTTTCAATCCATTAATAATTATTTAAAGCCATGTATTATAAAATTTAAGATAAAAATAACTCCTACTAACATTTTTGTATACCTTTTATCCTATTTGAAGTCCCTTCACCCTCTATTTTTTCTCCTTCAAATGATTGAGATTGGTTATAATTATATAATCGCGGAGCTTCAAGATGCAATTGAGGTAAGTACTCACTCAAATGAACCATTGTCTGGAAAACCATGTACCCCTCAACTATCGACCCTTCTAGTCGAGCCTTTTACCTCACAAATTGTTTTAAGACCTTCATATATCTCTCCACGAGCCACTGTTATGAAACTAGCTCAAGAAAAGATAGAAAAGATAGATCAACGCCTTAGAATTCAGCCTCTTCAAGGGGGCAACCCTTTTACATTACATAAATGAACAATTCTTGGATGATTCAAATGACAAAACCTCCTTTCTATATATAGGAGTCTAAGGAGTCACAATATAATCTAGCCGACCTAACAATAATAATATAAAGCCACAACAATAACAATAGAGGGATTCTATGGGGCACAGTAATAACAATATGGGGGCAATAGGGGCACAACAATATTAATAAGGGGTACAACTACCATAGTAATGGGGTAATCACTAGTATTATAGGGACCCAACACACAACGCAGTCCGTCCAACCCCTCATATTCAGAAGTTACAAGGAAAAAAGCAATAGAAAGCTCAGGATCTTCGGAGGATGAAGTCTATGAGCGCCCTACTAAAAGAGCTGGAAGGAAATCCCGTAAAGAAATGAGAGAAGAAGAGGCCAAAAGACTTAAAACCCAAGGGAGCCAAGCCAAAATAGAAATGTCCATCGAGAGAAACACCAGGTCGAGACCTTCCAAGGGAGGTCCCACCCCTCCATTAAGTAAATAATGAAGCTCGTCTCTTGGAATTGTAGAGGACTGGGGAACCTGCCAAACTAGAAGCAGTTAAGGATCTTCTTAAAGCAGAACCCTCAGACATCCTCATGCTCCAAGAGACCAAGATTAAAGGGCATTCCCTTGTAGATATCAATAGGTCAAAGTGGAATAAAAATATAGGTAAGGCAGTCAGCGCCAAGGGCACTTCTGGAGGACTGGCTACTCTATGGTATGATTGCACTTACCAGCTCAATAATTCTCAAGAAACGCAGCACTGGATCTACATTGAATTGTTGCACAAAGTTAGTAAGTTGACTGTCTCTCCCTTCAATCTGTATGTTCCTATAAATTATGCAGAAAAAAGAGAATGTTGGAACTCCTTATCATCTTATCTAGAGCAGCATTCCCTAAATAATATCATCATAGCAGGAGACTTAAATATAGTTCTGAAGCCAAAAGAGAAGAGGGGAGGCTCCAACGCCATAGACTCCATGCTGGCCTTTGTGGAGGAGCTCGTTCAGAATTGGGACCTCTTAGACTTCCCTCCAATTCATGGGCTGTTTACATGGTCAAATAATCGTGCTGGGTCGGATCATATCTCTGCCCTTCTGGACAGGTTCCTGGTCCAAAGCGCCCTTCTGATGAATAAAAATATCATCACTAAAAAAATCCTGCCCAAATTGACCTCTGATCACAAACCAATACAGCTTTTATTGGAAGATGAAGAAGACCTGGGCCCCATTCCCTTTCGTTTTAGCCCTCTATGGATCGAGAAAGTGGGCTTCATTGAGACAGTTAAAGCAACTTGGGCTAAATCCATCACAGGCTCCCCTAGCTACATCTGGGAACAAAAGCTGAAGACCACAAAATACGCACTGAAGGAATGGATAAAAAAGCCAGACCCTAATCCAACCAATCAAAGAAAAGAGGCAGTCCAGAGGCTGCACTCCATGCAAACTAAAATGGAAAATAAAGATATTACAGCAGAACTTTTGGATGAGGAAGTAAAAGCACAATGATCCACCTATCAATCCTTCCGAGCTGAAGAAGATTACTAGATATTAAAGTCCAGAATTCTATGGTTAAAGGCAGGGGACCGGAACACTACTTACTTCTACAGACAATACAGAGCTAGACTGTCCCGGAACCATATAGTGGAAATCAAAACCATGGAGGGCCAAGTCTGCAAAGGCTTTGACCAGGTGAAAGGTGCCGTTGAAGCCCACTACAAGAATCTATACTAGGATGGAAACCAAGGCAATGAAGAGGAAGTCTCTAAATTCCTCTCCAATATCCCCCTCCTTGTTAACCCAGATGAAAATACAACCCTTTGCAGACCCATTACAGATGAGGAAGTTATCAAAGTAATCTGGTCAATGGAAGCCGATAAGGCCCCTGGGCTTGATGGATTCACAATCCATTTTTATCAATCCTATTATGAAGTTATCAAAACTGATCTCCTCAAAATGATAAAAGGTTTTATGAGAAAAGACAAGATAGGAGGAGGCATCAATTCCACCTATCTAGCTTTAATCCCCAAAGAAACCAATCCTGACACCTTTGCAAGATTCAGGCCTATCTCGCTGTGTAACGCATCTTACAAAATCATAGCCAAACTACTAGCAAATCGACTCAAGCCCCTACTCAAAAAGTTGATTTCTAGCACTCAAGGTAGATTCGTGGAAGGCAGATACATTATGGACAACGTCATCCAAGTTCAGGAGACCATTCACTCAAGCAAACAGCGAGGGGAGAAAGGTATGTTGATCAAACTTGACATGGCGAACGGATTCGATAGAGTAAACCGCTTGTTCCTATGCAAAGTTCTGCTTTCTTTTGGTTTCTCTCATCAATTTGTCCAACTCATAAAAGCATGCATTGAATCCCCATGGATTGCTCCCCTCATCAACGGTCATCCAACCAACTTCTTTCAAGCTCAGAGAGGTATCAGGCAGGGATGCCCACTCTCTCCCTTCCTGTATATCCTCATGGCTGACTCTCTCAGTAGAAAACTAGCAGCTAAAAAAACCGTTGGCTCTCTCCCGAGTCTCAAACCTTCTAATGCAGCAACTCCCCTGAATCATGCCCTCTTCGCGGACGATTCTCTGCTCCTTGGAGGCGTTTCCACCAGAATAGCGAAAGCTTTCGACAATGTGCTGAGAAGTTATTGCAGGGTGACAGGTGCTCTTATCAATGAGAGTAAAAGCAAAATATACAATTGGAACATTGATCAGCAAGAGATCACCAATATATCGAAGATCCTCGGGTTCAAAGGACAAGCCCAACGGGACAGTTTCAGATATCTTGGTCTTCCCATTTCCTCAGGGGTGAACAATAGGTCCCTATGGACACACATCATCAGCAAGATCAAATTTAAAATTGCTACCTGGGGAGGATATTGGTTAACAAAAGGCGGAAAAACTATTCTAATAAAATCTCAGTTGTCAGCTCTGCCCATTTATCAGGCAGCGTTTCTTCTAGCCCCCAGACATGTCATGGATCAAATCGCTACCCTTCTCAGGAATTTCCTGTGGCAAGGCGGGAAAGGCAATGATAAAAGATGCACTTAGTTAATTGGGACACGGTTAAGAGGCCGATTGATGAGGGCGGACTTCAAATTCGGGACCCCTCCCTTGTCAACAAAGCGCTTGGCGGCAAACTCTTGTGGAAAATGATCCATGATCCCACCCATCCCGACAGCATAATTTTACAGTCAAAATATACAGATAACGATGCGCTTAGCAAAATGCAACTATAGACTTCAGCGTCTTGTTCGCAGGTATGGAGGCTCTGTTGTAAAAGCAGCAATTTTTTCAAAAAACTCATGTACAGAATTCCCGGAAATGGTAAGCGCACCCACCTGTGGAAAGATCAAATAATGGGAAGTGAACCACTGGTAGAAAGAGAGGATATCACTGATCTCAGAAATTGGCTTGAACGAGCAGGAGTAAATAGAGTTTATGATCTGGCAATTTGGGACAACCGTGGAGACTGGATAAGTTGGGATTTCCATGGAGTGCCCGAGCGCCTAAGAGACCAATCGATCCTACTTGAGGACCTGCTCGAAGATGCCACTCCTGTCAACAGATTCAAGAAAGACCGATGGGGATGGGGCTAGACTGGAGTTTACACATCAGCAGAGGGATACAGGACTCTTCAGGGATCTAGGAACAGCAACCATACTCCCGCCTTTTGGAAATAGTTCTGGGAGCCGTTAGCTCTCCCAAAAGTTAATTTTTTTTTCTGGACCTTGGCACACAATAAGCTACTGACAGGAGACAATCTGGCAAAAAGGAAGATTGAAGGGCCTCATAGATGTGCGCTCTGCAAATGTAATCTAGAAACTTCCCAGCACCTGTTTCTGGACTGTCCTTTTTCCAAGGAGGTATGGGGGCTTCTACTCCATGATCTTCAGATCTCTATCCCTCAGCAAATCTCTGTTCTGGACCTTTTTACGACATGGAGTGTCAGCAACCCTCAAAGTATCCCTCCCAAGTCCTTTTGGCGCAAAGTTTGGATAGCGCTACCCAAATTTGTTTGCTGGCAGCTGTGGTTAACTCGAAATCAGCAGATATTCAATGATACGCAGCACTCTCCGACCCAAGTTGCTGCAAAATCTAAGGCCCTTCTCTTGGAAGCAGCTCGGCAGCAATATTTCAAAGAAGACCCCTTGCTCAGGCCGGAAGAAAAGAGGTGGCTGGCCCTGGAGCCACATCCCTAAAAGTACTGGATTACACCCCTGAAAGCGAACCCGGACTAGAGAAAAAGAGAGACAGAGGACATCTTTCAAAGCTGGTGGAGGGCCCAAAACCTAACTACCATTTTCTTTGATGGGGCGTCCAAAGGGAACCCCGGAGCCGCAGGTGCTGGTGGGATCATCTACTCTTCGGAAGGGATCTACACTAATTTTTTTGCCTGGGGCCTTGGCGAGAAAACAAACAATCAAGCGGAGATTCTTGGGTTGCTTAAGGCTTACCACATTGCCAGAGAGAAAGGAGCCAAAGATATCCAAGTCTTTGGAGACTCAGAAATTTTAATTAAAAAACTAATCAAGGAGGAATATTTCAACAATGCTGGACTCAACAAAATCATGGACAGACTAAAGAGAGTCCTGTTGGGCTTTGACTCGTACAAACTTTATCACATTCTCATAAATTTAAACAAGGAAGCAGATTGGATGGCGAACTTAGGTAGCACTCTCATGAAAGGGATCTTAATTGTAAATGGGAAAAGTCTTTTCCAAATTTGTGAAACTGCCATATTCCAAAGGTAGCAAAAGAAATATTACAGCCATGGATGCAGGGTTGTTATGGCAAAGACCCTCTCTTATTTTAACATATAAATAAAATTCATAACCGTTTTAGTTAAGAAAAAAAAAAAAAAAAACTGAAGAAGGGAGAGCCACTCTCCACCCAACCATAAACTCAACCACACCAAGGTTTTTCTTGAAACTAGCCACCTTCAACACAAATTTGATGCCTTAATAGGAAGAATTACTTAGGTAATGGTCAAGAATTCATTAAGGTAAAGAACATGAAGGCTACTCCCCTTCATCCATAGGAATTCAATATGTTTCTTTTCAATCATTAAGTCGGGGCATTTTATCTTTCACTATGTTTCCATGCTAGACTTGCATAACACAAAGGGAGTCCTCTAATCGAGCAATCCATCAACACTTTCCCTTTATTAGTGCTTATAGTGGATAGATCCAACAAAACTTTATCAAAAAAATTATTCAAACACTCAAACTAAAAGCTACAAAAATAACTTCCCAAACAGTCAGGAAACCACAACTCTACATAGGTTGATGCATAAAACGATGTTGTTGGAAAATATTTCACATAGTGTTGTCATTGATGACAACAAGTGTCATTGATGTCAAATGGGATGCTTAAATAAGCAACAGTTTCATTCATGGATCAAAGGAAGTAGTATGACAACTAGAGCTCTTGCACACTCTCATCTAGTGAAGTCAAAGAGGCACAAATTTTATTGAGATTTTGGAATAATTTATGTCCTAATGAACCTATGAATAGTATGGTTAGATATATCACACTCTGAAAAACTCCTCTCGCATGAGAAGTTATGGCCATTTGAAAATAAGTATTAGTTAAGGGCCTAAACTATTAGGCAAAACCCACAATCACCAAAATTGTTAACTAGTGTACAACTTCAGGTTGGATCCATAGTTCAATGACCAAATCTATGGTGAACGGTGGCCAAAATTGCACGAATTTTAGCACAGTTAAAGTTCGAGCATTTTTTCTCCAAGTGGATGGATATGATAGTTGGATTGTGAATTGATTGACAGAGGTTGTGTCAACTTGTCTGAGCTTTAACCCTATATAATTAGTCGGTTCCGTTATGACACATGGTACAATTCAATTGGTCCAAGGAGATGATATCAGCAGGTGATGCATGTTGAATAGTGTTTTCATTGATGCCAATGTCAGTCTTTGAACACTCTTAATATTTATTTAGTTTGCATTGATTGGAAGCTCCAAATTACAAGAATCCATAGGAAGCCTTAGAATCCTTGTACTTGTTGAGTAAAATAGATGTAGAGGAAAACGATATTAATCATGAGACCATCATCAATTGTGCCTCCTCATCATACCAATTCCAATAGTATATGGCATGCCTCCTGGTTCATCTCGGTTTGGGAGATATGCTCGATCAAACATTGAAGCCCCCTTCTTGTGGTCAAAGTCCCCATGATGAGATGATGTGGAAGCTCATCATTGCCTAGAAAATTGCCCAAATAATGAGTCCAATAAGGACTTTTTATTGAAGGACTTGATTAAATATTTTTGAGGATAATTTATTAATGGGAAAAAGAATCAAATTTTAAGTTAAGGTCGGCCTCAATTAGTTTTTTTTTTGCTCCATATTTAAATTTGCAATTACAATTTGAAATTTTTTTTCCCTCCTTGATCAAGTGGAATTGGACTCCATTAAAGAGCTCTTCTTTCATTACTATATAATCATGCTCCTTTTCTCTCCAAGTTATGGAATCAAGCGCTCATCTTTAAGACCTTCTTTTGTCATCTTTGTGACCTAATGTATAGTCTTGAAGATCTGTTTTAGCACATTTGTGTCTGTTTTTTTCTCCAACCCTGTTAGGGAACAAATTGTTGTCATATATGGCACTTATTCGAGTTCTGGTTGAATTATTTCTCTTCACCCAAGTTATGGTTATTCATTGAAGAGATTAAATTCTTGTCCGAGTTTTAGAGAGAGACTACAATCCAATCTTTGGTCCAAGTTTCAAAGGCCTCTATATATCCTTGTCCATGTTATAGTGAAATACTTAGTCCTATCTGTGGTCCACGTTTTAGAGGTACATATAGTCACAAATTCTTTTGTCCTAGTTTTTAAGGATACATCCAATCACATTCTTTTACAATAGAGCAAAACATATTAACTTGCAGACTAGACTTGTGGCTATTGAAGGATATCTAAAGCCTTTCTTATGGAATAACCTTATCATTTTTGGGGTCATTCCAAATGTTATGAATCTCTATCCTCTCAACCTATTACCAAAATTAACTCGACATTAATGACCTTATGACTCAGTTGTGAAAGGTATCTTACAGAGTATACATTTCTTATTTGTGTGGTTAAAACTAGGAAAGGTTTCAATAGTTACTCATTCTACTATTGCATTCAAGGTATGATTTGTGGACTAATACTTGGCACTATACAATATTTATAATGTTTGTAGTAGATGGACTTTTGAATTGACCCAACAATTACATGTGTCAAACCTCAAGCCCCCAATGTGAACTCCCTAATATTAGTTCAAGGTATTAAAAGTAACAAATCATTGTAGAGGGTTTATTCAAAACTCGTCTCTGAGGGTTATTCATTGTCTAAACTTTGATCCACTAGTTTTATACGTCTATCCCTTTTGAAATCAAACTTGTATTAAGGAAAAGACCCATTTTGAGTATCTTAAAGTAATCTTTGTAATGGTGAAGTTTTTCCTTATATTGGAACAATCATCTTGATTGAGTTATGAGAGGTATACTTTAGCTATGTATATGATCTCTGGTCAAAGATTTGTTGGGAATACATAGAAAAATAAAGTTGGAACAAATTCAAGGTTAGATCAATGGCATTCATCTGCTAGTATATATTTTTCAATCGAAAGGGATATTCGACACACAAGGGACAATTCTTTTTTCAAGCAAGGATTGAACATCTTAGTTATACATCAACAGTTTTGAGGTAAGGAACATAGTTTGTCAATGAATAGTTATTATATAAGGAGCAATTTTTGTTAAACACACACATGGAATGGGCAACCAAATAAGATAAACATGACATTGCATTTATTCACAAAGATTGACATATTTATACATTTTCTTGTGACCCTTGGTCTTCATATACCAAGTGGTATCTTGGACTCTATGACTATTCATATTCCACACCAGCCCTTAGTGGATTAGGTGTCCAACATTCTGCCCCTTAATTCGAACGGGTATATATGAGTCCAAGAAGAGAGTTGTAACAAAAAATGTTCAAAAAATTCATGGTAGCACTAGGCTAAATGTGCTCTCTGATATGATGGTATAAGGTGGGAGAAATCGAGCTCTCAACCAGTGGTGTTTAAACAGTGACCACCAACACTAGAACGCTTAGTGTAGTTCTTGGAACTCTTCCAAATATGGCAAGATGTTGAAGTCTTCTGCTAGAGGAAGTTCTCCCTATTCTTGTGAAAAGGGAGGCCTTTGGGTCTCAATCTCGAACACTTAGTGCAGTTCCCGAAACTATTCCAAATCTGGCTAGAAGCTTAAGTCTTCTGCTAGAGGAAGTGTCCCTAATATTCTAAAAAGGGAGACCATCGACCTAGAAAAGGGAGGCCTCAACCTACGACAAAAAGGAAGAACCTCAACCTGAAAAGGGATGTCTCAACCTATTGTGGTTTAAGGAAGGCCACCAGCCAAAGTGCATGCTCAGGGGCTTCTCTATCTCTGGCTACAAGTTTGAATCTAGGTATGGTTGTCTCTAGCTATAGGCTTAGGCAGCAGGTTTAGGTTATGGCTCAAGCTCGCTTGATTTATCTTTGAAGCTTGAAGATGACCATTGATTCCACCCTTGTAAAATGCAAGGTGAGAAGATGAATAAAACTCAACTACAAGACTTTTAAATACTTGAGAGAAAATTCTATGATATTATTGAAATATCTTCTTGATTGTTGAATCCCATTGTCAAGAAGTGGTCCATCAAAGGTGAATATTTTTATTGGAGGAGACTTGTTTTGAAGCATTTGTTTGAATAATGACTTTGCTAACCACAATGCTCACATTGATGAAGATTAAAATGGTGATATTTCACATGGAAAACTCGATTACAGTGTTGGCATTTGACAATATGTTGTGGAGGAGGAAGAGGAGCAGGTGAAGATGAATTGTCTTGAAGGAATCATGCACTTTGAAACTTGATGGGATTTGAGTAGTCTGGAGTATGAAAGGACACCTCCTTATCATATCTAAGACCTTTTTTATGCTTTTTATCGACAAGCTCTTCCCAAGGTTAGATGATGGGCTTGGGAAGTGTAGATTGAATTTCTACGTCTGCATGTAAATTTTCTCCTG
Source organism: Pinus taeda (assembly GCA_000404065.3). NCBI lineage: Eukaryota > Viridiplantae > Streptophyta > Pinopsida > Pinales > Pinaceae > Pinus > Pinus taeda. The sequence goes on from APFE030368357.1 coordinate 12,618, forward strand.
AAATGGGCTCAGTGATCTAAACAATTTATACTTGTTGATGCGATTCAACTTCAGGCTAAAGAAGGGAATTGTTTTAAACAAACACAAGTTCAGAATTATGTCTTTTTGTTGTAAGTCATCTTGTTGAAGTTGTGACTCAAGCTGCAAGAAATCAATCTTTTCCCATGCATTTTGTAGACAGATTCTAATGTCGAAAAGAGTGTCATTTCCAATTTTTACCATCCCATCAACAGTGGAATGTATCAAGGTATTTAGTAGATCTAATCCATCACCAATTAGAGCCATTTTCACTTACAACAAAAGAGTATTGAAGCAGCTCTTCTTTTCATGAGCTAGAGAAAAATGAAAATTAATAGAGTGGCTTGGATAAAAGTATCTAGGCTATAAAAATCTACAGCGATGAGGCAATGTCTCTATAAAAAGACCAAACCATCATACAATTTGTCCATAATTATCTTCAAAATAACTCAAAAAACAATGCCAAAATAAAGCTTCAATGCATAGCAACACATAAGTGAAAGGTACAAAGTTCAAGGCACATATATGTAAAAGGTCCTACTCATCACAATACATCCTACCATATATATATAACACCTCCTCCATAAACCAATACCCATCACATAAAGGATTTCCAACTAGCTTAAAACTAAAGCATGCCTCAATATCCATATAACATATGCCATATAAATGGACCATCGCATACCAATGCATAAAGGGAATATATGTATCATTCAACACTCCAAATATAATACATATAAGATTCACATACCAACCATATGCACTTTCCTATCATTGAAAAAACATTGATATTAAATACACCATATAAACATTCAATGCACCATATATCATGCAATACATATCAGACCAATGTACATAATTCATATAGGCACACAGGTTCCAATGCATATCATATATAAACTTCATCATTCAACGTGCATACCACTACTCATACTACACAAATGAATCAGTGCTTCAAGAAAAGGTGGCCTTCAATTACAGTTGTAATAATATTTACAATTGGAGAAGGTAATTCCACAAATAAATTGCCATGAATGTGACTGCACCAAACCAAACTGATCTTTAATGTTCGTTTAAAGCAAAAAAATCAAATGTCACCAGAATTAAAACACACCAACACACATACCAGAGCACAAACTCAATACAGAGTAACAAAAACTATTCACCAACGCAATACACCTTTTGAACCAACGCAACATGAATTAGAAACACACAATTCAATGTTCAACCAATGTATAATTTCAATATCCAGAGAATTCTTTCATAGAAAATACACCAATTTGAATAAACTAATGATTGATTTCCTCCTTTTCAATTGCATGTCATTGCAGGTCTTGCTTAGTTTTACTTACTTTCTCACAAATCACGTCTTGACCAATTGCAATGGTAGCCACAACATGCACACATTACACAAGAAGGATTATTGTAATGCTTTCCATCTCCAACATGCCCAAGAGATTGACACTTTCTTTGAATTAGAGGACAACTGAGAAATAATCTCAATCTTCAAGCCAACAACATGGTTCTTCCACTCATGTTCCTAGACGTCCTTGCAGAGATATTGGCATGGATTGAGTTGGATAAGAGCGTTTTTGTAGGCCAAACACAGTCGTTGAAAATGTGCAAGACAGATATGGCCACTAACAACAAGGCACAATGCCAAAAATAACACTCAATTTTGACAAGCTAATAGATGAAATGGTTAGGGTTTCTAGAACAGGTGTGAAAGATAATGCAGAAAAGGCCTGAGGACACATTTTTATTGGTTTGGATAGTGACTGGTAATGAAACGGTCATGCAGGATCAACAAAAATAGTCCTAAGAGATAAAGGGCAGGTTTGCATTGAGTTTTTGAGACAACACTTGACACGCTGACAAAAACAAGCTCTGACAATGCAGGGATATTACATTAATCCTTAAGTACATAAATAGTACCATGAACGACAATAACCAATGTAGGCGAAGAAACCCAATGCTTAGATAAGCATTACGGTAGGAGCAGACTGCGCATGCAAAATAGATGTTGTCAAATGCCCAGAGGAGAAACTGATACACACTACAACTGATCTGATGAAGGGCATAAAGGGCTACAAAACTAATCTAGTGGCTCACATTTGAGCAAGGAGGGAAATCGCTCGCTCTGATACCAAGTTAAACACACACATGGAATCGGAAGCCAAATAATATAAACATGACATTGCATTTATTCACAAATATTTACATATTTATACATTTCCTTATGACCCTTGGTCTTCATATACCAAGTGTTCTCTTAAACTCCAGTGACTTCATATTCCACACCAACCCTTAACGGTTTAGGTGTCCAACAATTTTGAAGTTTTTCATATTAATATACATCTAGTACATTTTCCATCAATGAAGAAAGTTCATTTTTTATTTTAATTTGGGTCATTTTCCTTGGTATGAGATGCCACAAATTGTTTCACTGGTTCTACAAGGGTAGTTGGGTGGTGCAAAGCATTAGGTGTTGCTATATTGTCCAACTAGGGTTTGATTTTTGAGCAAAGGAAGTTGTTATCATTGTTGATGACCTTGTGCTAATATTGCAGATCAACGAAGCCAACAAATTGTTTTTATGTTATTTATTTTATTGGCAGCAGGTTGGAACATGTGCAGGGTGTTGGAGCACCTTTTCAGTTGAAGTTGATAAAACTAGGGCGTTGGAGTGTCCTTCCAATTGGAGCTAGTAAATCAAGGAATTGGAGCGTCCTTCCAATTGGATCCTATAAATCAGGGGGTCAAAGCCTCCTTCAGTTGATGCTAAAAATCTTGGAAGTTGTATCTTCTTATTGATGTAAATTTTTGAAGACCTATATTAAGAAGCATTCAGTGATTTTTCACCCGAAAGGGTTTCCACCTAAAAAAAAATTGTGTATTATCTTGGATGGTGTGTATTGTTGATGGCGTTGTTAACTTATGTTTTGATTTAATAATTATTATCATTAAACCTTTGTGAAGTTAAAATTAACTAATTGAAGAGAAATATTGATTCAACCCCCTCTCATTATTTCCAACAACGTGGTGCCTCTTGAGTACGCCACATGGTAGGTACATTTAGCAATTTTATATTAGCAAAAATTTCAAAAATGGGTGACATGTGGCACCCTTCACATGTTGTGATGGGGCATGATTATGTCATGATGACATAATCAAGTTTACGACCATAGATCCCTAAGGTCAAGGTCACATGGCACGATCATATGGCAAAGCAAATGGGGTTGAGGATAAATATCAAGGTCACATGGTTGGTGTCACAAAAGGGCTAAGCCTACATTGTATGGGTGATGTCATATGGAACGTTTGTTGGCTCCAAGAGCATTGAGTCCACATGATACACACACACACATATATCGAAACCACAACTCAAATGAAAAGCATCAAACTCTTTCACATTGAGATATTTAAGATTACAGCTTGAAGGTGAGTTATGGTTACGTGTATTGGCTCTGTGATGGATGGCTAACATTCAAGTTTGTGGACAATTGTCTATTAATACATATACAACAAGTTTCATGAGCTAAAGGGTATACTATGGTGTTTTTGTTTCATTTCTTGAACACTTGGTATGTATATGTGTGGTTTTGTGATGAGTAATGACTCATTCGTCTAGTTGGTTGGTTATGTGGCTTGGTTTGCTTAGTGTTGGTCGTAGGTTCAAATCTAGTGAGGTCCAATCAATTTTTATCATTATCATTATCGGTGAGTAGTCTCGCGTTTGTTAACGGTATACATAAATGGCCGGTAATCAAACGATTTCTCACATGGTCGACTTCAGATCATTTATTCCCATAATGTAGAAATGTACCATGGCGGTCGGTGAAGACCTCAGGTTGTATCAGCATTCATTGGTTCACTTGACAGTTGCTCCTGTTGCTGCTAGTTGATACCACTCTACCTTATATGTTGCAGTCAGTCATGGCGACATTCTATATGCTGGCACCTGAGTTTTCAGTGTAGTACCATCCTTTTCCATCATGTTTAGTTGGTACCTTTTGGGATCAGTCTTTGATATCAGTGATCCATTGTATTTCTCAGCATCATTGACAGTTTTATATGTGATATTCAGACATGTACTTGTTCGATCATGATCAGATGATCCATTATGTATTTTCCAGTCATTTATACTTGTATACTTAGTGGATCCGATTGTACTTAATATGCGGACATGCTTTGCTTTCTCTGAGCATGGGTATGCCCGCCTCAGACAGTGTTTCTTTCTGATTTCCTTTTGTGGCTTTTGGCAGGCTGAATTCTGGTGAAGTACTCCTCGGTTTTTGGCAGATTTCCTTTCCATGTACTTGCTTAATATATTTCGGCCATCATGTACCCCTTCTGACCTTATATATTAGGGGGCATCTATTATAGCTCCAAATATCACTATTATGGTTTGTGATGCTGCACTCATGGCCTAGGGCAACCCCTCCTTCCAGACCTGACCTGGTCCAAAATCTAAAAAACAGTGTTTTATTCCCTGTACGCGACATTGCCCTGAATTAAACGCATGTATGCATGGGTTCATATATACCCAACCCGCGTATATGTATTAAAACACTTAAAAAAATATAAAACTCCTTATTTTTCGGGCGGAGATCGCGGGTTTTACCTGTTGATCACCTGTTAGTGCCCGTGGCCTCAACTGTTCCCAACCAATTCCTAACTAAAAAACTACTTTGGAATTGGTATAAAAAGACATCAAAGGGAAGGCCTAAGGGAGGAGAGAAGAGAGAGAAAGGTTATTATACTGAGATTTTCCCCTCACCAGGTCTGAAGACCCTTGTGCCTTCTGCACTTCCCCAATTTGTACAGGAAACCCTTGTTTCCTTGTGATTTGATGTTCATCCACTAGTTATGGCATCATGGAGTGAGTCTTGGAAGGAGATATGCTAGAGGCTTGAGGCTGGACAGATCCGGAAGGAAGCTTTGCTTGGAGCCTGCGAAAGGTTACTCAGGTGATATTACTCCTTTTGTATATTCTATTTGTCTATAATAAAGAAACACGTCTTGGTTCCCGATATGCTTCTTCTTTATGTTTATGATGTTCATGCTTGAATTTCATGTATGAATGGTTGTTCAAATTTCATAACTAACTTCCTTCTTTTATAACATAAAGATGAATTTTATATAAGTCTTTGTCCATATACTGTTGCATTCTTTGGAATTGCTTGTTTTGCAGGACAAAGGAGCGAAACGGACTTGAAGAAGGGTTCGGACCCTTGAGGAACTTCTCGAACGTAGGACCTGAGGTACGCCCTTCTTACTTTAGAATTTTCTTATTATAGAGTAATGGTTGTGTGAATGTGTGTTTCTCTGTTTAGACAACTTTCAGTCTGCTAGGGTTTCCACCCAAAAGCCCTAGGGGAGAAAATCCCTCAACAGAATTGGCGACTCCACTAGGGACAACATTCTTGTTGTTCCTAGTTTGGGTGTTTGTCAAGCCAATCAGGGCTCAGTTGCTTGTTGGTTTGTTGTTACTGTCTGGTCTGTTCTTGACTTCTGAGTTTTGCCAGTTTCTTCAGTTTGTTTTTAATTTTCTTGAAATCTTTCATATACGATGTTTTCCTTAGTTACAGAAGCGTATAAACGCTTGTTTCCTGAAGTAAACCCGCGTATACACAGGTTTCCTCAGGTACAGTCGCGTATACACGCAATTTGCAATTAAGTACAGTCGCGTATATCTTGCAACTTTCAAGATTTATAAGTTTTTGTGTCTCTGAAGTTTGTCTGGTGTTTTGAGTCAGTTTGAAACAGTCATTTTTTCCAGTATCAGTTGTCTGTGTTACAGCAAACGTCTTACTCCGATTTCTCTCCGATTATAAGGAGTATTAGTCTTGTTTTGTGTTTGCAAGAATTATCATCTTTTTGCTAAAAGCACGCAAGATTTCTTGATTGGAATCTTGGCTGCTCTGATTTATCAGAGCAGAAATATTGTTATCAATCTTTGTGTTGAATTTTGCTTTTCGTGGCTTTTTGTTTGCTTGACAAAATCATTTTCGTGACCATTTACTTCTTGGTTTCATCAAAGTTGTCAATTGATGCTTTCTTGAAATTGTATTTTTGATCTTTTTCGGTCTTTGCTACCAAAGCTTTCATTGCTGCTTTCGGTTGTTAAAAAGCATCTTTAAACACATTTGTTTTTGTTGAGTTTTCATTCATTGTAGGGTGTCAACTTGCAAAAGTGTTTCTTGCTTATTGTTTCAATCGCAAAGTTTCAGTTCTTGTTGAGAGCATTTTCGAAAAGACATTTTTGTTGCTACTTTGAAGAGAACTTTTTGAAAAGTTTTGTTTTGCTTTCTTGAACTTGCTTTTCATTTTGGTTTCCTTTTGGTGAGTGAAAGTGCTTTATGTTTATCTTGAGTTTTGTTTTTAGTATTTAGATGAAATGAATGGTAGCATCTCATATTCCATCTAGATATTGTAAGTGGCAAAAGAAAATTTGATAAGCAAAGCAACTTTCATTCCTTGTTTTAGAGTTGTTTTCAATCTTGCATCAAGCATTTAGTCGTTGCATTAGGATAGATTTGCATCTCTTTAGGCATAAATAGTTTTGTTAACTTTTGAGTGTGAAGTGTGAATTAAAGAAAAGAAAAGAAAAGTTTATTTCATTAGAAGTTTCCTTTCGAACCCTGTAGAAATTACTCTTCATCGAAAAACAATGACAAAGTTCACATGCATATAGTTAGGTTTTATTAATTTCTTTTGTGTCGAAAAAAACACCACTAGTTTCACTTCCATCATCCTTTGATTTAAAGAACAGCCCTTAAAATCAAGCGCTAACTAAAATCAACTAGAATTTTTTTCTTTTAAGTTAAATACACAAACAAGTTTTAGGATTTTAGGGCCTTGGATTAGGCGAGTGGAGAGTTAACTCTCCAACGCCATATTAAACGTCAAACATAGGAGTCTGATTAACGAGAGAAAATCCAATAGCGTTAGGAAGACCAGGAAAGCTCCGAATCTGGGAGTTAAGCACGAGGGTCTGTGAAGACAGGGAAGAGAGATACCCCCTCTCCTACTTGTCCGAACTTACCTCACGACTGTTCCGCCTGGCTTCTGCGACGAGTTGGTATCCATAGTTGCTTCTCCTAAGGAACTACATAGGTGGCTGCGGAGGGGAATCCCGTGGCACCTGAGGTCGACGTTGTATCACTCTCAACAGCACTACTAGAGGGCACCCTTGCGAAGCTTGGGGGCTTGCACCGACGCAGACTGTTGTTAGGAGGTCAACGTAACTTCCTCTGATACCTTCGCTGATAGGCCTGGGCCCTCATCATCCTAGACTATCTTCGGAAGGCCCCTTATTTTCCACTTTCTCGTATTTTGGTGTCCGGTCCTAATCACCCGGAGCGGAAATACTTGGAAGTTGTTTGATTGACTGTATCTTTAGGGACTTTATAGTGGGTGCTCTGTGCTCTTAGTTGGCCTAGCTTTAAATTTTTTTGAGTCTTTAGTTAGATCTTAAATAAGAAATTCAAAGTGGCTGACCGATCTCCTAGACGGTCTCAAAGACTTCGTGGTCTTTCACCACCGAGTTTAGAGCCTTCTCCAAGAAGGCGCAGAGGTAATAATACCGGTGGGTTTCGTCCCATGGCAATTGATGCATCGGGGATTGATCCTCCTCTCGGGGGCATTAGTATTGAAGCAAGGCCTGGTCCTTCCGTGGAACAAGAGAGGAACACTCCAGTTCTTTCTCAAGTTCGCTTACAAGCGGAGGATAATATTGAGGTAGAAGAACTTTCAGAGTCGTTAGCGGCTCCGAATTCTCCTCTACCATCCAGTCATCCACACGTATTGCAATACGTTGGGACTCCGACGCAGAGATCGTCAAGTTCAGGTTACGCTACGTGCTTACCTTCGGTGACCACTACTGGAAGCATGGCTTCTACAAGTGCTACGACTGTACAGACTCCTATATCTATACAAGGGGGTGGAACTATTTCCATCCCCTCCGTCTCTTTATTCGGATCTTTTGCTAGCACGTCTTTTGTTGGGTCTACCTCCATTCCATCCACGAGTAGAAATTCCCAAACCAATGCTTTTGGTTCTGGATTCTTCCCATTTGGTGCCCATTCACAGGGCATCCTTTCAGCTTCGTTCGAGGTTGCCACGTCTATGATGAGTGGATCGACTTCATTCCAAGGTTTTCCATTCAGAAGTGGTCATATACCACATTCCAACCCTACGATAGGATCTATGCCTTTTTCTTCAATAGGACAAAGCATCGATCCTTTCCAAGGTTGGAATAACCCTTGGCTTAGTAGTGCCGGAACTGGGAATCCATTCTTCGACCAATATGGGAATAGGCTGTATACCACGGTTAGTTCATTCCAAAGTATTCCTCCCCTAGCTTCGGCTTGGAATCCATATCAGGGGTTGTCAACTCCTTACAATCCTTTAGGAGGAAACTTTGCTGGGTATGGTGGGTATACGGCCGAAGTTGGTCAAAATCCGAGTTTTGCTGGGTCACAAGGCCTGCCTCTCAGCTCAGCAGGTTCTACTGGTTACTTCAGGAAGCCTGGTGCCTTCCAAAATCCAGGCCAATCTTTTCAGAGCTTCGGGAGTGCCACCCAGTCAGGGTGGAATCCCCAAGCTCCTCCTAGACTTCCGTTTCTAGCAATGTTGAACTTGCCAGACCTCATTAAGTTAACTAACGACCCAATCAAGTATAATCCGGCCTGGCCTCCGGTCCCAACTAAACTCCCTTTGGATATTCCAAAATTCGAAGGGAAGAGTGGTGAGGACCTGGGCGACCACGTAACCACGTTCCACTTATGGTGCTCATCGAACTCCCTGATCAACGACTCGGTTAGGCTAAGATTATTTCAACGCACCTTGACTGGTAACGCGACTAAGGGGTATATAGAGTTTCCTGGGGGCAGCTTTACATCATTCGCTGACTTAGCCAATATTTTCTTGAACCATTTTCATTTTCCCGTCCGATATGATGCCGAAACCGAACTACTGGCTACTTTTCGTCAGGATAGGGCAACTCACATTTCCGATCACATTTAGGAATGGAGACGGAGAAAGAGGTTCATTAAAGCCGAAATCCCTCCGGAGTACCATCTCAAGTGGTTCTTGAAATCTTTAATACCTGAGATCTCCAAGGATGTCTCCATGTCTGGGGTCTATTCTGAGGAGCAAGCCATTTTTAGGGCCCAACAATTAGAATTGATCTACTCTCAGTCTGGGATCCTACAAAAGTACTTGCCAGATGCTCCTGGGTCTAAGGTTGACGTAGCTAAGCCAAAGCCAGGTCCCCACACGGATGGTATTGTTGGGTCGATAGACACAAATGAGGTGAACTTGTTGAATCAATTGCAGCAGTTGTATTTACAAACTGCTTCTAACAACCAAGTCACATCGTCTAACCCTTCCGCTTCCCAAACTTCTTCGATTAATGCCGTCCAATCTGATAACCCCAAAGGAATTCAAAATTCCAATGGGAAAAATAAAGGACGAGGTAAGAAAAAGAACCAGGATGGGAAGCCTAATGCAAACAAATCCGGCAATAATGCTGGTGGAGATAGAAATGAGTCGAAAAAGAAAGTTAAGTTTCCATGCAAGTTATGCGGTGGATACCATTTAACTCATCTCTGCCCCAAGATTGAAGACGCTCAACGCTTGTTAGGGCAGCAAGGGACTTCTAGTTCCCAAGCTGTGTTAACCAACCCTTTTCCCCAAGGGCAGCAACTTCTTGCTGGCGCGAGTTGAAACCCTCGAACCTCCGCAGGGGGCAACTAGGAAGGGGAAAAATCATCGAATGTTTTCATGATGGGTTCTAACGTCCATGTGGCTACTCGGTCACATGATTATGGTGAAGTAGAAACTTCCAAGGATAAGGCTATTCCCGGAAGTACTGACCTTCATATCGAGCGACCCCCTGTCGAGACTATACCACGGATACCGAAAGGTTCCACTAAACGCGCGACGATTAATCCTAATGCTAGGGCCGCCCAGAATTACTCTATTGTGGAGGATCTGGCTCAGAGTCCATGTGCCATGTCCGCTTTAGAGGTTCTCCAGTCGTGTCCGGCTCAGAGACGTGCTTTACTTTCCGTAATTAGGGCAGTAGATCCAACTAATTCTTTAGTGCTCACTTTCGACATGCTAAATGTCAAAAAGCGACTCCCTCATCACATGGCTTTTCAAATAAAGTCTACATATCGGAAAATTAACATTTTTCGAACCGTTATTGATGAAGGGGCTTCCACGTGCATCATGTCGATGTCATGTTGGAAGGCTATTGGATCGCCTTCGGCCGTTCCTTCACCTACCGTCTTGACTGCATTCGATGGCCATTCTCATAATCCGCATGGGATTATCCCGGCCTTTCCTATATGTGTTGGGGGGAAGGTTGTTAATATTGAAGTAGAAGTCATAGATGCTAACCTAGATTATAATCTCGTCCTAGGAAGGAACTGGGTATACGAAATGGACGTCATTGTTTCGACTCTGTTTCGTGTCATTTGCTTTTGTCATGAGGGGAAAATCGTAAAGGTGGATCAATTGGATTATTGTCCAGTTGATCCTCAAGCAACTTCCGACTCTACTGTTCCTTTAGTGGATAACCTTCATCCGCCTACTGAGAATCTAGGAGTAGGGATGTATTCCTCGTTGATGGGTACTTTTGAGTTTCCCTCTCCTATCGCTAAAATCAATACCATTTCATCATCTAAGGAGTTTTCTCACGATGGGTTCTTTCAAACTCGTCATTTTTCAGACCCCTGGACCTTGCCTTCACCTATGACCACATTAGTTGAAGGACAAGAGAATGAAATGGAATTTCCTATATCTGCCGCTGAGCTTAGATATCAGTTTATCGTTAACTCTGCAAATGACCATTCTACTCCTTTTTCTGAAGAGGATTTAGATGGTGATGTGGCCCCCGCTTGGAGCCTTGATTCTACCTCTGCTTTGGACTGCTTAGATTCAGCTTTACCATCGGAAGAAGCAATTCTTGAAGCAATGGTAGGTATAGATCGACCTTGGGAAGGTTTACACCATCGTTCATACTTTCTTCCTCCATTGCAGGAGGTAGAGTCTAGATTCTCCGAGCTCTGTTCTAGTGATGTTTATATGATGTCAAACCCTTTGGCTCCAACACACGTTGGTGCCGAAGGTAATATGTCAGTGATTTAAAAAACAACACCTATAAACATCTCTAGGGACCCTAACACAATCGAGAATCTCTTCATCGGAATTGAGTGTTCCGTTGAAGAAATTCAAATTTACACCGACCTGTTTAAATAATTTCGGGATGTATTTGCTTGGTCTTATGAGGAAATTCCTGGCATTGACCCATCTATAGTTCAACATGAGATCAAGACGTATGAAAACGCCAAACCTGTCCGTCAGAGGCTTCGGTTGGTCAACCCTAGGAAAGCAGCAACTATCAAAGCGGAAGTAGAGAAGCTGCTAAAGGCGGCTTTTATATACCCTGTTCCTCTTATTGATTGGGTTTCTAATCTAGTCCCTGTAGATAAAAAGCAAGGAACAATCCGAGTGTGCATCGATTTTAGGGACCTAAACAAGGCTTGTCCTAAGGACAATTACCCCATGCCATTTATTGACCAGATTATCGACGAGTGTGCGGGTAATGAGATTTTTTCCTTCATGGATGGATTCTCTGGTTATAATCAAATTTCTATCCGTCCTGAAGACCAACATAAGACAGCCTTTATATGTCCCTTGGGTACCTTAGCATATAGAAAGATGCCTTTTGGTCTTAAAAATGCTGGAGCTACCTTTCAGTGGGCCATGTCATATGCTTTCCACGACATCAAGCATATCATCGAAGCATACTTAGATGATCTCGCTGCTCATTCTCGAAAGAGAACTGATCACCCTAGCCACCTTCGAATGGTTTTTGAATGATGTCATTTTTATAAAATCCGGTTGAATCCCAACAAGTGCGTTTTCGCGGTTACGTCCGGTCAGTTGTTAGGGTTCATTTTGTCAAATGAAGGGATTCGAGTTGATCCCTTCAAGGTTGAGCCAATAGTTCGGTTGCCTCCCCCGTCCTCAATTCGTCAACTTCAGAGTCTTCAAGGTTCTTACGGCGGTTTATAGCAAACTATGCCGAGATCACTAAAGGGTTCATGCGGTTGTTACGAAAAGGAGTTCCATTTGTATGGGACGACTTTTCGCAATGATCGTTTGATGCTTTGAAAAAAGCACTGGTCTCTACCCCGCTTTTGAGTCTACCGGATTATGGCAGAGACTTCCTTTTATATCTTGTGGCAGCAGAACCAACCATTGGTATGGTTCTGGTTCAGGAGGACGATCCTCTCACCGAGCACGTGATTTATTATTTGAGCGAGGCTTAATAGGCCCTGAACTTTGCTATTCTCCGATTGAGAAGTTGGCCTTGGCAGCAGTCCATGCTGTCCAGCGGCTCCGTCATTACAGCTTGCTACGCAAAACTTTTGTCTTAGCAGTGATCAATCCATTTCAATTTGTCCTCAGTAGGCGAGTGATTGGGGGAAAATATAATAGATGGATAGTCATATTGCAAGAATTCGATCTCGAGTTCTTGTCAGCCAAGTCTAAGAAATCCATGGTTTTCGCTGAGCTAATTTCTGAGCTGCCTTGTGGAGAGGATACGGTTTATGAGGAAAGTTTTCCCGACGAACATTTATTCCTCATCTCTTCACTCGACCCTTGGTATGGAGATATCATTGTCTATCTCCAGACTTTGAAGTTTCCCTCTACTTTCTCTAAGGATGAACGTCGTAAATTACGTCACCTGGCTAAGAACTATGTTATCATTGGTGATACCTTATACCGTCGAGGGGTTGATTCAATCCTTCGGCACTGTTTAACCTTGGAGGAAACCGAGTCAGTGATTAATGATTGCCACAGTGGAGCTTGTGGTGGTCATCTATCAAGGCTTGCTACAGCCCAACGCATCTTACATGCTGGCTATTTTTGGCTTTCACTTTTTAAAAACTGTGTGGAAGTGTCCAAAAGTTGCCACCCTTGTCAGATCTTACTCGAAAGATGCATGCTCATCCAACTCCTCTTTTTCCCGTTGTCACGGTTAGTCCTTTTACTAAGTGGGGTATTGATTTTACAACTTGTAATCCACCTTCAGCAGCGAATCACAAATACATTATTGTAGCCGTAGACTACTTTACGAAGTGGGCCGAAGCCATGCCCACTTATAAAAACGATAGCGACATGGCAGCTTTGTTTCTCTTCAATTAGGTTATCTCAACATTCGGTGTCCCGAGAGAGATTGTCACTGATCATGGCAGTCACTTCCAGAATCAACTGATGTCTAAATTGGCTCTTAAATTAGGTTTTTGTCAAGAGAATTCGTCTCCTTATTATCCTTAGGCCAATGGACAGGTCGAGGCAGTCAATAAAACTCTTAAGACAATACTCCAACAGACAATCAACAAAAATCGGTCCAATTGGCACGTCATGTTGTATTCGGCTCTTTGGGCATACCGGACCTCCATAAAGATTGTTACTGGTTTTACGCCTTTTTAGTTAGTTTACAGGATGGAATCTATCTTTCCGATCGAATGTGAAATTCCATCTCTCAAGTTAGCTGTAGAGCTTCTTCCAGAGACTTCGAGTCTCGAAGAGTGCCTCCTTCACTTGGAACATCTTGATGAGCAGCGTCGAGATGCGGCCACGATGAATGAGGCTCATAAGAAAAGGGTCAAAACGCAGTATGATAAATCTGTCCGTCCTCGAGTCTTTTCTGAAGGCGACCTTGTCTTGGTCTATGACCAAGATAAAGACGCCTTGGGGGCAGGAAAGTTTAAGCCTATGTGGTACAGTAGTTTCATTATTAAACGAGTTTTAGAAAAAGGGTCGTATGAGTTAATCGATTTTGAGGGAAACAAGCTGGTGGAGCCCTAAAACGGGCTCTACCTAAAGAATTACTTTGCTTAAGTAGAAGTTAGGCAATGGCTTCTTTGTATATTATGTATATTTGTACATATATCATCGAGAGTTTTGTGATGTCAACACTTTTTGGTCTGTTGTTGCAGGTGTTGATGGATAACTTGGTCTATTTTGGGTTCGCCGATGGTGCTAGTCGGCACACTCGGAATCTCGCTTCCGCAGCTTGGGTACGTTATTATCCAACTGGTTAATTGATGGTATCAAGAGGCATATGCATTGGTCCTGCTTTGAACAAAATGGCTGAGTATACTGCTGTTATTAATTTACTATCCGAGGCAATCTCTTATGGGATCGACTCGTTGGTAGTGTATCTCAATTGTCAATTGATAGTGTCTCAATTAAATAATCGGGTAAGGGATCCATGTTTATATCGCCTATATTTAAGAGTGAGGTTGTTGCAAAGATCATTTATTTATATTAATTATTTGCACATTCCAAGATCTCATAATTGGTTAGCTGATTCTATCACTAATCAAGCATTAGACTGGCACATGAATCGTTCATCATAAAATCAAAGCATCAAAAAGTCAAACTGTATATATATATATATATATATCATCATAAAATTATCTTGAGTGTACATATGTCATCCAAAAAATATACAAAATTGGGACTCAAATTCCCATAATCATGTCCGGCATATCTAATGCCCTGGCTCAGGATGAGCGGCCAAGTAGGTAACTATCGCATTAGCTACACGCCGAAAAGTGCGAACCCAGTCACGTGGCATGCCAACCACATGACGCTGCATATCCTTCGGAAGGTCCTCTATAGCAGCCATCAGTACTCAATAGCTTAGTCTCGTCAGGTGCCGCTGGACGTTGTGTAGAGTCCTTTCCATCTCAGCAGCCACCTCTTCGGCTCCTCGACCGCGTCGTCTATGCCGTGGGAGTCCATCTGGTCGCACTGGCCCAATATCTGGATCATGATCATCATATTAGTCATTTGAATCTCATTAAAAAAATATTTTTCAAAATGCATTATTATATTTGAAAAATCCAAAAAAATCATAAAATCAAAAAATTCTTACTGATCTCGCCCCACGCTGCATCTGGCGGTAATGCTAGGCCAGGATCTCCTCGGAAGTCCAGCTCGGCATAGGGGTAGTCACTTATAGAGATGATCTGCTGATCCCACTAGGTGAAGAAATCATCATCGAATGCAGTCCTAGGAACTTCCCCACCCCCCAGACGTTTCATCAAATCAGCCCACTAGCCCATGCGTGGATCGCGTGGGGTGCTGATGGAAACTTCTACCCTGGGGCGGAGTGCGGGAATCCTCTCGAAGAAAAAGGTGCACAATATTGTCCGGTAGCCAAAGTTTTTGGTATGTCCCCTCTTAATGGATGTGAGTTGGCTCTTCATGCTGGCCAGAAGAGGAGTACACCAGTCAAACACTGTAGTGAGACAATCCACTGCCACGCTCATGTTGAGCTGTGATGCCTGATGCAGTGGGGATGATCCATTCACTTGAGCTATGGTGAAAAGGATGTCTTGGGCAGTATATCTGTACATAGTCCTTTATGGTGAGGCTACTCCGTGTCTTGCCCCGGGACTGTACTACCTCTCCCCTTCGGGAAAGGCCCGTGATAAAATATATGTCCTCCACTTCCACTCTGAGTGGCATCTGATCAATCATGAAGGCTTCCTCCTCGACATTCCAATAGTCAATGAACATTTAAAGCAGTCGCACATTGGCTTTCATGTTCGGCAGTTTGAAGAATTTGAGCAAACTGCATCCTCGTAAAGCATCCAAGGCTTGATGATCATTCATAACCTCATTATCAACTACTGCATGTTCCCTTTCACGCCATGTGATCGGCATTCTGAGAAAAAATGAATTTTCAACTATTAGTTTTCATTTAAATTAGCTCACGGTGTATACGCGGGTTACTGTATACACAGTCGCGTATAGGGCCCGCGTGTACGCAGGTTTCATATTATCAACCTGTGTATACGTCATGACGAAATTTTGAACAATAGTTCAACGGTGAAACATCAATGAAAAACCTTAAAACTAATCACAATGAATTGCAAGCTAAGTGTAAGGGTTACCTGGAAGATTTTGAAGAATTTGAACGGTCGAAT
>APFE030368363.1:0-15047 GCA_000404065.3 Pinus taeda
ATATATTAATATTACTAATTACTTTTCACTTTGATAAAACTTACCTCACACAAACACATTTAACCATGATGTCAATTTACTTAATATTTGTAGGCAATATTTTAGTTTTGTATCTATTCCAATTTCATGCAAAGTACCTTACAGGATAATATCTCCTCCGGAGGCAATAAGCTTTTCCAGATTTATCCATCATGCAAGAATAATAAGAAAACAAAACACAATTAAGGCCCCTTCATATTTGTTGAGTTGGCTTTGTGTTCAAAGTCCAGTGCGTAGGGAAATTATTTGTCACGATAAAAATATGCTTCCATTATGAAGTTAAGCAAAGCACAATAGGAATTTTCTGATGCCTCTCCACAATGCTACACTGTGTTCCTGCAGCAGGTTCCTTAAAACCTGGCTTACCCAAGTTGTTACTGCTACATAAACTGAGTGAAATCCAATTAGTATGTACATCATCACATATGATTACAGGTCTCCATAATCAGTTTGAACATATGCTTGTGCAGGCTGTGCTTGAACATGGAAGAAGTGTATAGGGCCATCTTTCAAATCACCATTCCATTCTGTACTTAAGGAACACAGGGAAGAATCTAACGAACGGCTGTTGTCAGGGATTGTTGGTCCCACCCTTGTGTTCTCCTACAGCTGTGAAGCCAATAAACCATACATATTGACAAGAGTCAGAAGTACCACATATGCACACTGAGGTACCTGAAACATCTGGATTTGTACCAAAGAAATGAAATGCTACATTCTGAGGGCACGGGTACCAATTTGACAAATTGAACTCACCACCATTAGCACCAATATAACCAAGTGGAGCGTTGATGCTATGCTGGAGCAAAATCACTTCAGAAAAGGATCCAATAAGTGCGGATGAATGAAGGTTTAGGTAATACCAATGCAATCAAACTGTGATTCCTCCTGCAAACCTTCATAGGAATTCAATGGTACTCTACACCTTGACACAAAGTATCCGAAATAGCAAAAACTGAAACAATAGATTAACCAATGTTTACATAATTTGCATTCTCTTCCTCTGAATCACTTAGAACTATTAGTTCAGAGTCCTTTTGGAGTTCAGAACAAACATGCTTGGAAATTCTCTGTAAAGTCCGATTACATCCCAAGAATGAAGAGTCAAAACCTGGCATCATTATCTGTTGAGAAGTCGAGGTTCTCACTTCCACTTTCTTCCTGATTGATACTTGGATCTTCATCATCTCCATTTGTATCATTTGCACTGTAGTTGATGGCTGGCACAGTTTTTATATTCCCTGACAAGGTCCTCACTTCCTTCTTGATTAATACTTGGATCTTCATCATCTCCATTTGTATCAGTCGCACTGTAGCTGATGGCTCGCATGATTTTTATATTCCCCTTCTTCCATCCATGGCATAGTATTTGCAGTAGATGATAAGATAGCACCACCTAATCCCAAATAACTATCTCAATTCCTCTTTATTCCAATTTTTAAAGGCAACTGACTTTCAAATATACCCTCACATTTAACCTGGTTCAAGTTTCCCTGTTGATGTGTAATTTTTCCAACTGAAATAATGATTGATCTATCTGGCCGATGCCAATGCTCATGGAGCCTGGCATAACCTTCGAGCTTTGGATACCATCTCAATTCTTCTTTATTCCAATTTTTAAAGGCAATACTCTCACATTTAACTTGGTTCAAGTTTCCCCGTTGATGTGTAATTTTTCCAATTGAAATAATCATTGATCTATCTGGCTGATGCCAATGCTCACGGAGACTGGCATAACCTTCAACCTTTGGATACCAAGAAGCATCTGGTTTCACCTCAACTTCAGTTACGCCCTTAGAGTAGTTTTTCATCTGCCATATTAGATAATCATAAAGTTTTGACATTTTAGGAATTAGCATAAATTTGATGTTCCCTTTATCATCCTGTTCCCATCAAAAGATTGCAATAAATTACTTACAAAATTAATGATGCTGTCCATTGAATAATTCTCCTTGCACATAGGACACTTCCACTGCATGCGCAAATAAAGAAACTTTCATTTCTTATTTAAAAGAAAATGAAAATTTAAATAGCAAATAGTTGGAGAAATGGTTAAAGAAAGTGTGAATATTTCATGCCAGTGAATTTTCTAGCATGTTGGTCATATAAAAGATTCTAGTTCAAAACAACCCAAATGAATACAAGGTTTGAATTTACCAGAAGATTTTCTACAGGTTAGACCTGTCTGGAAAACCCCCAATACATCAAAATCATGTTCAGATTCCAGAATACTCTAGAGAATCTTCTATAAATTGCCAAACAGAAGAAAATAATAACACAACAGCAATTTGGTCTATAAATAAATGGTTTTGACTAAATCATGATTCACAGACATCAGGAGTGTTTCCTAAAATTTCAGAATTCCACAGAATAAGCTTTTAAGGAAAGTTTAAAATAAGACATACACAACAGTCAAACAGTCAAGCAGTCAAAGATATGTCTGAACAAATAACACGAATAAGCTTTAAAGCATCAAAATGTTCAAGAAAATAGAGATCAAAATCATGTTTCGACAAATCACTGAAGTTAGAAAAGAAAAGTGCAAACTAGTTTATACTTTAATGATCTTTGAACAGTTTGTTCTATAATATATCAGTGTTAGATAGGGATGCACTTCTCAAAACTTAATTTGACATGCTCTTCAACAGCAATGCATTTTAATCCTTCGGATAATTCTCAAAATACATTGTAATGCTAAATAAAAAAGATAAATTATAAAAGTCAAAAGGCAGGCATAAAAACACTTGTAATAAGGATAAGAAACACAAGTTTACAAACCCTAATAAGAACAAAAGTGATGGTATATTGCCAAAGGACATATCCAATTGCAAAGTTGTAGGGAATGATGATCACGGAGGCAAAAGGATTGGTCAATTCTCGAAAAGTTATCAAACGTCATTTGAGGGGAATTAAATGCCCTCAAATATTCACCTTCAATGCCACCTCAGGGGGATAGTGGACACAGCTTACCCTATCCATGAAAGGAATGCCGGGAGACTCACCATTTCTTCGATGATAAGTTAAGGGGGTTTAAGTAGCTACTTCCAAGTTCCATGGTCAAGTTCTGTTGGGGTCACTAGAAGAGAATCCAGATTTTCATTATGAATTTTTCTCTTCAAAGAAAGGTGAAGTTTAATCTTTAAAGTTCAAACCCACCAAGAGGTTGACTAATATACTCTTGGGCAACGACACCAAAGGCATTGCCTCAAAATCTAGCAGGCCTTGTGAGGGGGGCTCACAAGGCAAAAACTAGACCAAGGGACAACAATGAGGTGTGGCCCACTGTCACCATAGCCACTACCTCATGCTTGTTTATGTACTTTCACCACTAGGGAGGCTTCCCCTTATTAGGTCATCCATGAGAGATGTTAAATCCAAGGGATAAGGTGACAAGATAGGTTTGCAGAGGACAACTCTTCCTAAGAACAAGGCTCATCAAGCATGATGGGGCAATTCGCTTCCTCTAATGAGGCCTATTCAAGGTACAAATGATATAGAGCTTGAGAAATAGCAAGCCAAAAGGATCAACCTAGAGTCACAAGGCCAAGAAAAAGCTTCCAAACAATCAATACCTTCAAATTAAGGAACGAGAAGGGCAAACTAGGGTTTTTCTAGAGCAAGATCTACCTAGGACATAAAGGATTTAGCTTTGAAATGGATAGATTAGCTACTACAAGGGGCTAATTTTGATGCAACCAACACTCCTTCCAATGTTGAATCCTTCCACAAGTCAAAGTCTTCAACCCTAGTAAAATTTCATGCCCTAGCCCTAGCTAGCGACTTATCCTCAAGGGGTCAAAAATCAGATTTAGAGAGACATAATGTGATTTAAGTGAAGTTTTGTAGGTGATCAACAAAGTTACCAAGGCTAGGGTCTAGCCCTTGGGATGATGGAGTCTATGGGAGTGTAAAATATGCTAAATTTTGGCAAGGAGTAAGGGAATAATAAAACCCTAGGTTTCAAAACCCTAGCTATCACTTTTGTGAGGGAGCAAAGTCAATTGGGAGAGCTAGTTTAAAGATTCACCAATGGGATTTCCATTCACATTCTATGAGTGAGTAATGCATACAATGCTATCATCTAGATTCAATACAATGATTTTCAACAATAACTAGCAAATTAGAAACCCTAGATAATCAACCATTCCATATATTAGACAAACAATTTTTTTTTTATCAAATCCAAGGTACACTTACAAGATAGAATGCATGAACAAGCCTTTATTGCTCCAAAATGACATCTTCGAGACCAACGAAATAGCTCCAAGTAGAAAAATACACTATAAAGTCACATCTCCACAAGAAAACAAGGTTGAAAATCTCTAAGAGGGCCAAAATAAGTCACAAGTGATGATGATCCAAACAATGAGCCTATCCTCTATTTATATGAGGATTAGGACTAATAATAAGCCTAACAAAGACCCTAAAACAAGTTTGATGCTAAAATGTCATAGAATTACAAGCTAACCGACTAGCTATATCAAAATGTGCCCTAATTTTTCCACACATGTGAGTTGTAGGCACTCTCATGCTAATGTCACCAATAGTAAATGCTCCAAATGCCATGCCCAAGGGTGATGAGGTGTCCAAGAAGGTGTAGATTCCTGCAAAGTTCATGATTTGAGAGTTGGGGTCCTAAGATCCAGTTGGGGTGCCACAAAGTGGTTTCCATGGGTCTCCAATTGTTGGAAGTGGCCTCCTCCAGTGTTAGGGCTTCCTTTGGTGCAACAAACCCTCCCTAGTCTCTTAGTGTGAGATCAACCTCATTTGGGCTCTTAATCAATTGTTTTCCTTCAAGTTGTGTCAAGACCAACTTGGGGCATGCTAGGTCCAGTTGTGTCAAGACCAACCTGGGGGCATCCTGGGTCAAGTTGTGTCATCCTTAAGAATCCTCAAACCTGGGTCAAATTCAACCAATGTCTGGGGCACTGGGGTGCTCTGGGACATGTGTCATTGATGATGTTGCTAGGAGGCTCCTGACTCTCAATGCTTCACTCATTTGTGCCAATGTACTCCTCGAAAGGGTCGGGGTGCATGTGGAGTGGGTGCCCAACACTTGGGCTACAGAACCACCTAACAAGAACAACATGGATTCTAGTGAAAGAAACTAGTCATTAGGGACAAAGATCAATAATGCATCTTAGTGAACCAAACTTGAATGTTAAGGGAAATTTGATACTTCAAACAAGGATCCCTTATTAAAATCAGGGCCCTAAACTTGCAAAGGTGTTTTTCCCTAGGTAGGAGTGGCTAAAGGTCAACACTATTAGGCGCTTCCAAACCCTAAGGGGAAGTAGCATTTCTCTAGTCCACCCCTCAATTATTAGGTGTTAGTGAATAGTAATGTGGCAACAGAGACTTCATTGCCAAGTGTCACGGTCAAGGGTGCTAGATGATGGGGGTGTTCATGTCCTGAGTGTATAGATGTGAGGAGGAAGCATTCGTAAATGCATGAGTTACCATTTCAGCCTTGGTTTTTCCACCCCTCTTGTGCACCTTTTACTTCTTGATTTTCCCTTGTATTACCACTTATAGTTCAAGGGTTAGAGCTTGCTTTGTATGAAGTAGCAATTTTATTAGCCCTTTAAGATGAGTCAATTTATTGCTCATTGGGGTTGGGACATGCAAGGGCTCCTTTATGATAAAATGGAGCAACATGTGCTCAAGAATTGGGTGATAGACATATTTGGAAGGTAGAGTTCATGCTAGGATTTTTCCCACACGCTAATTCTTCTATCCCTGGCCATCTTTTGCATTTTAACATTTCTTTTTGTTTCTTTTAGTAGCATCAACCTCCTGGAAAAAAATTTGGGCCCTAGTCAAGGTGTGTGAACATATGAGTGCCAAGTCCCGAAGAACCAATGACAAGTTGTACCCAAAGAATGGAGGAGAGATATGGACTTGTAGTGTAGGATGGAAGGTGTCAAGTGTGACATAGGGAAGATGGAACATGTTATCTCATTCATGCCTTTCCAAGTAGTGCCCCTCCTATAACCCAGTGGTCCTTAAGGGAAGTCCCAACAGACTAGGATCAAAGATTAACCCCCAAGTAAGGTGAGAGATCAAGAATGCAGTCAAGGTCTGCCAATCATCCAGATCACCCCATAATCCATACTAAATTCGCAAAGACAAACAACTATAAGCACTCAAATGCAAAATGATCAAAATACCTTGTGAGTGGTTTCCCACCTTTGCCCAAATGCTAATCTAGATGGGTAAGAAACACATCGCTAATGCAAGTGGGGGAGATATATGGCATATCATCAGCTAATGGTGGCTCTCAGGGGTTGTTGGTTGTCCGGCTGACCGGTTGGCTATCAAGTGGAGGACAAAAGTTTATTCTATGGGGTTACCCATTTTGTTGGGTCACATGTATTTTTCGTCATAGGGCCATTATCCCAGGAACAAAGCCATTGTATGCTATAGACTTTAATTAATGAAACAACAAATTTTGAAGGGAAGAAATTATTTGTACGTGTATGAGATTGGTGTAATCATTTCCCTTCAGTTGTTATATTCTATTTAAATGTTAAAATCTTACACATTTTTTTTGGGTCAATAGATCTGATCTATTGGGAAGTATTTAACCAAATCATTGGGGTTAGAAATTAGCATGGTATCAAAGCACAACCTCTGAAGGCTAATCTATAGGAGTTGCACAAGAAGATTGAGCCACAAAGCACAGAAAGAATCAACCAGAAGTTAATGTACAGGAGACATTCGTGCAGGAATCAGAGATTGTACGAATCAAGCCATAGGCAGACACAGCGAGGCAAAATATTGCATTCAAGGTTGGCCATATGTCATACAATGCCTAAGAGAGATATTAAAAGTCATTAGATCATGTGCATGAAGTCATTAGTGTGTAGGGGGAATCATACACTATTATACATAGCCACAGAGTTCCATATAGTAGCCACAAAAGCCAAAGGATGTGTGGAGGTTGATAGAAGAGAAGTTTGGGCTGTAAATTCATACTAGTTTGTACATGTAGTGCAGTAGCATGGTGACAACAACTACAATGTACAGCGGGTACATGGGCTAGGCTAAGGGAGAATAAACATCTTTAAACACAAGACGGTGATTGTTAGAACTCAATGACTAGGTGAAGGATATTCATCCTTGTGTGCAGGGTGTGAGGAAGAGTGCAAGGGGCAGTAAGCGATGGGTCCAAATCAGCTAGCAAATCGAAGTACAAATGGTTTGATCAATTGAATTAATTCCAAGTTCTTGTTGTATTAGTATTTTTCCTCAAATGGCCATTACCCCAAGAAGGGAGCCCTTGTATGTTGTAGAATTAAATTAGTGAAACAACAGATTTTGAAGGGAAAAATTGTGTGTGCATGTGTATGAAATTGGTGCGATCATTTTGCTTCCGCCATTATATTTTATTAGGTGTTAAATTCTCATCCATGTTTTTTATTTAGTAGATATAATCTTCTAGGGAGTAATTATCAAAGGTTGTTGAGGTTAACGAACCAAAGCTCATACTTGATGAGATGAGCAAGAGAGTTGAAGAGGGAATATGTCATAAGTTTGATGAAGCCTTCAATAGAGATGAAGACAAATAAAAATTCAAAAAGTACTTGAAGATGGATAAACAAAGTTGATGGATGGTACAATAATTCAGTTTCAAAAGGGGAAGGAATAGAAGATATAACAAGGTTGCCACAAATTTCTTAAACTTGAAGTAGAGATCATGGTTAAAGACAAAATATGATAGTATTATCTCAGAAGGGACTGCAATCAAAGATCAAGAACACAAGCTAGGGCATAGTACTATACTGGAAAGGAAGATTAATGATAATGTTGTGCATGATGGAGAAAAACCTTAAAAGGTGGAACAATATTGATATCCTCATTACTAGGAATGCCTATAATGAATACAGGAAAGTGCATATCAGTAACCTCGTTCAACGAAAATAAATGGAAGAACCAATGGAATTCATGTACTCAAAAGCCAAGGAACAAGTATATGATAAAACTAAAAACTACAACAAATTGGGAAAATGAAGATAATACATGGAATAAAAAGAAAACAACCTAGTAGCATTAGATTATCAAGGATTGGCACCAATAATAGTTACAAATGGATGGATAGATAATTAAGCATGGAAAGCACTAAGAAAAAATAAGAGGAATTCTTACTATTTGAAATCATCTCAATGCTTAAAGGACAAATCTCTTAAGGAGGGAGGGCATGTTGTTCCCTTATCACAACATAATGGGTCCTATGGGTCCATCAAGGCCAGTTGAATCGTAAGAGTCGATGTAATGGATCATTGTGGTGTCTTTTATCATGTTAATTGATGCCCCTAATATTATTTTATCATATTTTAATGTACCATCCATGATTTCTAGCTTTATGACTAATTTCTATTGTATATATTTATAATGCTTTTCCAAGAAATATAACATAAACCCTTCCATTATTTAAAATAAAAGGAATACAAATGATTTTTTGACAAAACATTAAGGTGCATAAGCTCAGTTTAGAGTTCAAAAACTAAACCTCCATAAAACTCCAAAATAGATCATCAAAAATGAAAACTACCCATTACATAGATTTTTCAAACCTCTCAGAAAGCAATCCCCATCTTAAAAAGTCTTAAAAGGAGAGAGCTTGGATCTTTTCAACAAGCTTGTTTGGATCATGGTTGTGCTCTCAATAGATGTGACGAATGTGGATTTTAGTGAAGCTTAATTTGATTTCTTTCATGCGTTGAAAACTATCAAATACATCTATATTTCTTTGCATTCTAATTCCCCTTAGCCATTCCACCACCAGTAAATAGTATCCATAAATATCGATGAGCCCGAGTCCTCCTTCCAAGGATAATTTCATCAAAATAGATAAGACCTTGATTTCTTCATAGGTGATTGTGCGCCACTGCACAAAACACACTCAAATCTGATTTTGTGGAAGTCAGAAAGGTGAACCTCGATATTTTAAGGCGCCTTCAAATACACATGAATACTTGATGTCTCTATTCTTGGATCTACAACAAATCAATACTTTTTCACTTCTTTGGTTTCTCAAACAGTAGATAGGCTCGTTTAAGTTTGCAAAAGATTTCGTATGGTTATTTACATGCTCCTTGGAATAGGAATTCATTCCTAGTTAACCATACCACCCATAAAATAAAACATGGAAGAGGTCGACCGTCGATGTGCTTCAGATCTTACCTCTTGATATCCAACCAGATTTCTGATGTTTCTTCTGTGTCTTCATACCGTACCCCTTTGCCACTAGTGATAGATTTTGTAGCACTACATACCACTTCAGTAAAATAACATTGAACAAAAATTTGGTTGATGCTTGCATAATTTTCCATAGATAATGGGCACCTCCCAGGACTCTGCCAGCTTTTTTTTGTAGTATATCCCATATCAAAGATTTTATTTTTTTTTTCGAGAAAAAGTCATAAGAAATCATGATATTTTAAGGGTGGCTAAAGCTTTCAAATATGCTGCCAGTTTGAAATATCCTTTTCCTCCTTTTTTAAGAGCTGCAAGGTATCTTAGATTAACCTTGTAGTCATTTCCTATTCATTTTCAACCCATACAAGACTGTTTGGTTAATCTCTTAATCTTATATAATGCAACTAGGGGGCAGAGACATATCGGTTCCACTCTAGTGCCAAATCCTTGTTGAGTCCTACCTGGCTTGCATCCTCATTGTTCCTGAAATAAAATGCTTCCAAATAAAACCAATTTTAAGAAATGTAAGAGGACAATCAAACGTTGTGAGATGCTTGACATATGGAGGCCTCCTATCCATGAATCAGTTCGTTCCAATATGGACCTTCTGTCCGTTTCCAATTAGCTAGGAAAGACGATCACCAATGATTGAGAAGACTTTTAGTATCTCTTTCCATACTATAGATCATCCAGAAATCGATTTTCTAGGGTATCGTATCCAGTCCTCCAGGATTGATGGTTCAATATATTTCCACTTCATCAAACTCTGCCACAAAACTTCAATAAAGAGGACTCTCCGCATTACCTTTGTAGCCAACGATTCTAAAAATGGAGAGAAAACTTTGAATCCCCAGCTTCACTACTTCTTAGGCCTTAATGGTGTTTTCCATTTAACTAAAAGTATGCCATCATATTCTCTCATTCCTGCCCAAACATACCTGGAGCACATTTTCATTATCTTGTTTAGTATGTCTGTGGGTATTGAAGGAAAAGACGTCTGATAAATAGGTGTGACCTCAAACATGCTTTTAACAAGGGTCAGACTCCCTCTTATGAATATCCACCTGTTATATTAGAAAATGACCCTTTTTCAGTCTTTAAAAATAGCCATAGCCAGTCTTTGTAGTAGTTATTTTCCTTCAAGTGAAACCCAAATACTTTGTAGTCTCTTCAAATTCTGTAACTTTAAATAGAAGCAAAATCTTAATTCTAATTCTGTAACTTTAAATAGAAACAAAATCTTAACTCTAATAGAAGTTGGACCATCAATCTGGTGCAACGTTAAGGTTGAATTTTAAAGGTAGGTCTTTATTCATGTAGCTATACAACATTGAAGAAGAATATTTCCTATCATTTTTGTCTCCCGGAAAGAACCATAATATCCTATACAAAGAGTATATGGGTGATAGTGAGTTCTTTGTTCACTTGAATTACTTTTATTTGTCATTCTTCGTTTAGACTCTTCAAAATTCTACTGAGAACCTTTGGCACTAATAAGAAGAGTAAAAGTGACAGGGCGCATCTTGACTAAATCCTCTCCATGGCTGGAAAAAAATAAGGTGACGCATTTATAAGGCAACGTATGATATTGTGAATATGCACTTACCTATCCAATTGACAAAGTGGATATCAAACCCTATGTGAAGCATCAATTACAATCTTAAGAAAATTGAATCCACTCTATCATATCTATTTGAGAGATTCAACTTGATGACGGAGAAGGTAGTATTCCTTGATTTAATAGTGTGGAGCACCTTGGGAAATTCCCACCATATCAAAAATCTGCCTTCCTGGAAGAAAACCAAACTGCTCATCAGAGATGATAGCCTTCAGGCTATTACTTTGGCACTACATAATCGTTAATGAGATGGGCCAATTTGCATGAAAGAGAAGGGGCTTATTCATATTGAGGTTGTTCGCAATGAAGGTGGAGTTGAAAGAACGAAAGTCATTCCCCATGGATCTTGGTTCTTCAACAACTAGTAACAAGTATTCCCTTATCTCTTTAAAGAAACCTTCCAAAAGCTCAATGGTCCAGCCATCTATGACTAAAGATTTATCACCTTGAAAAGAGTTTTTATACCTTTTAAAGATACTCTTCACTGACGTGGGCATTGAGTGAATCATTTTGCTCATCTAAGAGCAATCTGTTTGAAAGAGAGATATATAGGAAAATTTCAGAATATTCAACTTATCTGGCTTCTTGTAGATTTTCTTGTAGTGATCCAAACCCACTTTAACAACATCTTTAAAGAAAGACAGAATCAACAAGGCCATTGATGTCATACATGTGAAAAAAAGTAGAGTTTTATTCTCCTCGTTTCAACCACTCTGCCCTAGCTTTTTCTTTCCATAATGCCTCTTCCCAAGCTAGAAATTTGCTTCTATCTTCTTCTAGACTTGCATCAGAACATAACAATTGTTAGGTCATCATGTATGACCTCTAGTTTATCTTCCACTTCTGTAAGGGGTTGCCAGTTCTGAGAGTTTTGTCCTTTAAAGTTTAATCCACTGCAATGGCTTTAATCCTCAACACGTTTATAGGAAGGGCCTCGATGGCTTACTCTCTAGAACCTATATCATAGGGGATCCATTCAGCTTTAAAGAAGATGATTCAGGTGCCCAGAATGGTGAGGAAGATCAGTCATGCACACATGGTGCTCCAATTGTGGTTCTATGTGATAATCTAGACTCATGCAATGGAAGTATTTTGAACCACTTTTCATCAAGCTTACATGGATACAAGAAGACAAGGTACACACAAATTTAGCATTGTCCAGTATGATGTAATATCTCTTCAAGCGAATGAGATCCTAGTTTTCAAATCCATTCATTGCATATCCTAAGATCATTGCATTCATGACAGCCCAACTCATCTAGGCCTTCTATTATAGACCTGGTGTGCATCATTTATGGTCTTGCGTTTCAGACACGTTATAAGGACAGCAACCACAAAACCATCATATTGAAATCCATATTAATTATACATTTGTGGCAAGCTTTTCATGTCTCGAAGCTACCAAATTGACACATGCAAGAAGCACACATGAAAATCCGTCCACATATGGCTCCATGTCAGTCAATTACATTTCTGAGAAAGTGCCAGAGCTTCCAACTCTACACATATCCCACAATCATTGCATTCCATGAGACAACATCCTGTTCTGCCATTTCTTGAAAGACCTTTACAAATATCTGGGATACCCATTCAGCAAATATCTAACGACCAATGCATTCTAGGAAACAGCATTATATTCAGGCAAATTTCCAAACACTGTCCAAGCTTCTTGTCTAGTTACATTTGACATAGATGTCTAAAAGGCATCTCCAGCTACAACATCAGAAAGTAACCAACATTTCCATGACATCGACAAGAATTTCCAAATTTGCACACAACAACGAACCGAGTCTTTCCTGAGAGAAAAAGAAGGCTGAATTGGTTGAGTGGCAGGTTGTCCTGTCCAGTAGGCAGTTTGACCAGGTGACCAGGGCAATCAGTTTGACTTTTGCTTAGATGTATCTCGGGTGGCTTGAACAATTTCTCTAAGGAAAAAGGTCGTTGGGTTTTTCCCAGTGAGTGAGTTTTCTTAGGGTAAAGATCTTGTGTTTTTGTTTTGCTGGAGTGTGAGTTTTTTTGGGTAAAAATCTTGTGTTCTGGTTGGGCTGTCTCTTTATGATTCTACTATTTTACTGATCTTTTGTGTAATTGTGTAAAAAAGAAGTCAAATCTGAGGCAAAGAAGAAGTCCCATCTGAGGCTGAGAAGAAGTCAAATATGAGGCCAGAAAAGAAGATAAATCTGAGGAAAATAAAAGAACGAATTTGTGGCAGAGTTTATGAGCTTCCCTGGGCAACAAAACCGAGTCTTTCCTGAGAGGAGAAGAAAGTCGAATTTGTTGAGCAGCAAATCATCTTGTCTGGTAGGCAATTTGACTGTGTGACCAGGGTTGTAAGTTTGACTTTTGTTTCACTTAGATGTATCTATGTTGAGTTGAACAATTTCTCTACAGAAAAAGGTTGTTGGGTTTTCCCAAATGGGTTTTTTCAGGGTAAAAATCTTATTTGACTATCTCTCTATGATTCTACTGTTTTGCTATTGAAGATCTTTTATGTAATTGTTTAATGATAAATGTAACTATTGTTTTGCTATTGAAGATCTTTTATGTAATTGTTTAATGATAAATGTAAATACAACTGAAGGAATATCATTAAAAGTAATTATCGGTTAAGAAAACTATAAAAAATCAACAAATTCTATTTCCACGAACTTTGTGACCCCACCAAGAGTTGTACAGATCGTTATTAATTGTCCCCGGGTCTTCAAAAGCTGATGCTGTGCATAAGCAAAAGAAAGCCATTGGAACACAAACAAAGAGTCAGTGAATTCTCGACGACTCATCGTGAATTGGAGATTATTGATCCCTGCCACGTGAGAGCTTTCTGCGTCTAAATTAAGAGTTGCCCGAGTGCATTATTATTTTGAAAGGATCTATGTGTCTCAATCTTGAATCAACATCCATGTCATACACATATTGCCAAACTAAGATACCAAAAGAGAAAACATTGATAATATGTTCTTAGCCAAAATCATTTCTTATACACACAACCATAGATATTATCCTAAGCACACAACAACTAGGTAACCAAAACCAGGTCTATATCATATCAACATGTACATAAGTTTCTCACGCATAATATTATATCATTATCTCAAAATCACCCTCTCTAAGTGTCATCAAATCTATCTCACCAATAAGGGACACTACAATTTTGGTGTATCAATCCCCTATTCCTAGGTTTATTACCCCCCTCATACATTGCAAATATTCCCCACCATTCATTAAATTATTTTCCCGACCCCACCGAACAACCTATCACCTCACACTAACTCTCCGCCACCTCTCACCTCATCTTTGTCCATCTCCCAAGATCCAACTGCCCACATAGCATTTTGGCCCCCCATCACCATCCAAACTTTATCATTGGGGGCGGGGGTCCGAAATGGGTGGTATTTGAAACCACGCCCACCCCTATGTGTCAACACCATAGCTTTTCATACCCCCCTTGGGAAAAACTGATAAACGCTTCCCCCCTCCCCCCAAAAAAAAAATTGTTTTTCTGCCTCCCAATATCGCTCTCCTACCCGTTGCACTCCTGCCACTCACCTTTCGCCACATCATTTTCCTATTAACTCCACCAATTACATATTCTCCCTCCAAAATTAAGTCGTTAAGCATTAAATGGTTTAGCTGTTAATCCAATGGACCCATGCTATGTTCAATGGAAAAACCACACTGTTATAATAAACCTCCCTTTCACTCATTAGCAAGTTATTAAATTCATGCATTGTTACTGTTATTGCTTTGTTACAGGTTTGTTGGGCTAAACTCCGACGTTTTCACCCGCCAGCGACAATGTCTGCTTACTTGTTTTCAGTGTATTGCCTCTATTCTTGCCCCCAAAACTTGACTCATCTCTGTGTATTGAAACCTCAAATCCAATTTCCACTCTTGTCCTTAGCTTTATCCAAATATTCCTCTAAAGGACAAAGGACCAGAAGAACCTGTCAATCCTCTGATTTATCCTCCCATTGCACCACATCCCTTTGGTTGACAGACACCATAAAATCCATGAAACTCTCTACGAATTTTACCTCTTTGAGATGTACTGTTTGTTGGTTTTAATCTCGTACAGAAATTACCTATATACAAATTCTAAAACACAGAAAATAAACAATGCACGATCATAACGCATAAAACACATATACACAGAGATTTCCCCTGGATCCCAAAACCGAGACCACCAGCT
>APFE030368368.1:0-22428 GCA_000404065.3 Pinus taeda
TATCCCGTGAAGTTGAAACCCCATTCTGATAAAATGACAATAAAAACAACACACAAATGCACACAATGACTTCCATTTCTTCTTTCTCTGCAGCCCAATTGTGTGGTTCTCTCTTTTCTCTGCACCCGAATTATAGGATTCTCTTTGTGTCTCTTTCTTCCTCTGCACCTCCAGGCAATTCCAAGAGCCTATAACTCTGCCCAGATTTCCACCCTGACCATTGAACTGATGTCGTCACCCCCTGACCGAGCTGGGATAGGACATCCTTCTTTAGAATATAGAAAGATGGACTTCAGTTCACCTCTATTCTAGAGAATAATTTGGAGATTGCCATGAAACTGCAAGTTCCTAAATATGTCAAGAATAGAGTTATAGAAATACAAGACCATTATTGTGAGATTTGTCCATTATAACCAGCACATATAACCACTACCTACAGTGTCAACACTGCTCTTCTAACTTTCTACCACATCATCAAATGGCCATTACATCAAGTCCTGGAATGATGGCTTTGCAAATGAAAGCAGAGTAGGACTGCAATTAATTTTTCATGGACTAAAAGCAATGTATGCATACAATAAATATTGATATGTTTAAAAACAGTATGCAAGATCAGAATGAATGTAAGAACGAGCATGAAAAAGGTTTTGCAACCCTGAATTTATGGAAAAGTCTTTTTGGAAGACTCACGCAGTTTTGAAGCTTTCTAAGTCTACTCAGAATTCTTTTCGGCCCAAAACTTTCAATGTGAGACGACATCAGCAAAAATGGAACCTTATCTCTCAGTAAGTGATTTTGAAGCTAAGAAGCTTGTATCAGGATCCCAAAATCTCCCAAGGGTGTCATTGTCAGGGGTAATCAAAGGTCCTCCCATATTAAGTCTGTAAATTGTTTCAAAAGCATGCTCAGATAGACCACTGTAAGTATTAGGTATTATGGATTTGGAAATTGTACAATAGACCAGAGTCTTGGGTGGCTATTGAAAATATGGCACTTGTTAGATTGTACATTTGATAAGAGAATGGAAAGAAATGTAAACGTACCCATTGTCTGCCCTGGTGCCCAACACTGAAGGTATAGGATGACTTCTGAGTAAATACTCTAGCTGTCAAATAGATACCAGAAGGAACCTGTAGATTGGAATTTTAAGTGTTAGCAAAGATGCCTTCATTGGTGGCAATTGACATATATGAGGAGGGGGTATCCGCAGTGAAGATCCGTCCACCCACTGTTCTGTTACTCTTTGATCCACAGTCTATAAGGTAGTTATCCTGTGAAGTTGAAACCCCACTATGATAAAATGACAAGAAAAACAACACACAAATGCACACAATGACTGCCATTTCCTTGACTTCTTTCTCTGCAGCCCAATTGTGTGGTTCTCTCTTTTCTCTGCACCCAAATTATAGGATTCTCTTTGTGTCTCTTTCTTCCCCTGCACCTCCAGGCAATTCCAAGAGCCTATAACTCTGCCCAGATTTCTACCTTGACCATTGAATTGATGCCGTCACCCCCTGACCGAGCTGGGATAGGACCTCCTTCTTTAGAATATAGAAAGATAGACTTCAGTTCACCTCTATTCTAGAGAATAATTTGGAGATTGCCATGAAACTGCAGGTTCCTAAATATGTCAATAACAGAGTTATAGAAATACTAATTGGCTCTCTTATGCACCAATGTTCTTGGATCATATGCCCATTTTGTATGGAATGTCTACTAAGTGGTTCCAGTTAATGGGGCATTGATTTGAGTGTTCAATATACTCTTATTCTTTATCAAAGTATTTTTTTGCTCTATTTGCTTTCTTTGATTTATGCCTTACGTCGTTTTCTTTGCAACATCTGGTGCAAATGCTAGTTTATTGTATTTTAAATTTATGAAATTATCAACTTACCTGATGCATCCAACTTAAAATATACCATATGAAAAAGACGAATTGGCGCCTTCCTCACCTCCTCACATACACTATTGCTGAGTCAGTTATATTTGTTAATTAATTATTAAAATATTTCATTCCATCAAGTTTGGAAATTGTAACGATAATCGATAATTAGTATTTTAAAATATCTTATTGATTTTTTTCTCATGTGTTTGCGGTGCTCATATATATTATTGATATAAACTATTTAAATAATACCTTTATGAACACAAATCGATACGTACACTACGGCAATGTCAAAGTTGTATTTGTTTATTAATGGCTAAGTCATTGCATCCATCATCACGTTTGGAAAATTGTAAACATAGTCGTCCTTATTGTTTTTTTTTAATTTAATTATTTTTAATTGAAAATTTTAATAAAATTCCGGGGTATTTTAATTTTTTATTATTTAAATTATATTGTAAAATAATTTATATAAAAAAATATTATTAATTTGTGCAAAATAAACA
The DNA here is from genome assembly GCA_000404065.3 of Pinus taeda. NCBI lineage: Eukaryota > Viridiplantae > Streptophyta > Pinopsida > Pinales > Pinaceae > Pinus > Pinus taeda. The sequence goes on from APFE030368368.1 coordinate 2,392, forward strand.
AATAAATTAAATCTACATATTCAATAAATTTATATTAAATTTTAAAAATATATATATAAATTATATTTTTTCTTTTATGAAATATTCTATATAATATTTAAAAAAAAAGAAATTATTAAAGTATATCCTCATGTGTCTAAAGACATTTAAAAAATAGTACGAGGTTAAAAAAAAAGATATGATCCCACACGGTCATAAGTAAACTATCATAAGAAGTCTATAAAGTCATCTCATGATGAAATATACATATCATGCTAAAAAAATGTATCAATCCATATGGAACCTATCGAAAAATCATAAATGTACTCATGATGACCTGTGTACTATCATATATATAAACAATCCAGATATATGAAACTGATAAATTGATGAAGGACCAAACTATCCAATTTGGGCCCAGTGAGCATGTAAAGAGTATGTTTTACAACCATATTTTTCCTCTGCGATAAGTCAAAGTCTAATCCCATCTCTGAGAGGGAGTCTCCATGTTGATTTTTGTGCCTAAGAATATGGTCATAGGAGATTATAGTGAAATATTAAACCATATACTTAATATTTTGAGAAAGTGGTTGAAGGTTGAAGTTTTGTAGATGTTATTCGCCCCTCATCCATTTGACCACCAAAAGAGAGTCCCCATAAATATGAATATTTGAGATGTTATGTTTGAGATCAATATGTAGGAGAAAATTGAGCATGATAAGTTCTGCATAATTGTTGGTAACCTGGACCACGCCTACACAAAAGGAGATTGTGTGACCTTCAGAAAAAAGAGGAGACCTCCAACTCCTCCTTTTGGGGATTCTGCTAGGTAGCTCCATCAAAGAAGGCCCACAAGGAGGATTTGTATGATGGCCTCATGGATGGTGGAAGGCTAGACAAAATAGAATGGCTTGAAGCTTGTATTAAGTACAACAATAACCTTGGATAACAACCTTCATAACGTAGGGTGACTTGCCTTCAAGATAGCTTGATTTTGTTCAAGCCAAATTCCCCAGGTAATCGATAATGGGAAGGCCTTGTAGGCCTTTTCAACAGGCGAGGAAAGCCATTGTTTTATAAAATCTTCAATGGAGACCCCCACCCAGTGAAAAACTACACCTTTTAGCTTAGAAATCCCCCCCAAACCTCCTTAGCAAATGAGCGGTTGATGAAAAGATGGTTGATAGAATCCAGTTGTACCTTATAGGGAGGGAAGCTATCAGGCCCATGAAAGGATATCTTTTGTAGGTTGTCCAATGTGGGAGCCTTAGTTTTGAGGAGATGCCACATGAATAACTTTTCCTTAGTAGAGAAATGAAATTGCTTGAGTATGTTACCCCACCAAAGTAGTTGGGAGATGGAAGCTACCTCCATAATACATTTATAAATGACTTTTGACAAGTAGTTTCCAGATGAGTCCCGAATTCAAATAATCATGTCCATCGTATTTGATAAGGAAACATGAGAATTATGGAGATTCAATATGTATTAATTCCATCCATCCACTATCTCCCCTTCAAAATTTATATCTTCACTACTCTTCCAATTATGAAATCCATGGTGTCCTAGTTTCCTCGAGATTTGTGATATGTAAAAGAAACCTGCACTATTAATCTGACTAATGAGAATTTCGAGGAGGATGTGATTTCTAATAGAACCCATCCAGGGATCCCTCCTAATGATAAAATGACCTCCATTCCCTGATTTCCAACATAATTTGGGGGAGAGACTTTGAAAATATTGAATGAGGGCCTTCCAAGTAATAGAATTAGAGGGTCTCGATTTGTTCAGATCCCTAACCTAATCCATTAGAGGAGTAGGGCTAGTATATTTCTAAAAAGTGTATTCATCCCATAAACCTTCACTTTAATAAATATTCATCTAGATTTTGCAGCGAACGTTGAAGCAAACCATCTGAGATATTTTATGCCCCAACCATCAAGATATTTTGGGATGGCTATGGATTAGCAAGAAAAAAGGGAAAAGTGACTCTTGTCTTCCTTGCCTGCCCATAGGAACTGAAGAGATTTTTATTTTATCTTATCAAGAATCCTTATATGAATCTAGGCTAGGGTGGCCCAAAATACCAGAATAGCTTCAATGACAGATTTTATAAGGACTTCATGATAATCTTTGGAGAGCCAACTATTGCACTAGTGTTCGATTGTCTCTTGAATCTTCCCTATCATCGAGAACCAATATGGTTTCTTGTGGTTATTTGGTTTAAAAGTAAACCTCAAATATTTCATTCCTTGATTTAAGTCCCCAATTGGTACCTCTAAAGCTATAGAGAACCTTGGCCAATCTTGTATCTATAGGAAACATGTGAAAAATGAAGGTTTTTCTTTATTGATTGCCATTCCTACCAAATTGCAGAAAGCTTTGAGGAAAAAGATAACAAAATCCAAATTTGAAATATCAACATCATAGAAGATGAAAATATCATCGACAAATAAAAGGTGTGTTAGGGAGCAAGTTGACCCAACTGGATTCCTTTGAATGTATGTTTGAATAAAGCTTCTCTGATGAGTAGAAGGAACAAAAGAGGAGACAAAGGACATCCTTATCAAAGATAGTGACGTGCATTGAAAATGGTGGATGCACCACCGTTTATGAGGAGGGAAAATAATTTTATGAAATACATCACATAATCCATGAAACAAAAGGTTGGTGGAATCCTATATGTAGCATAAGAAGTTTGACATATAGCCAATTTACCCTATAAAAATATTTTTACAGATCAACTTTAAATACCACATTCTTCTAATGTTATTTGTGAATAGAGTGAATCCCTTCCCGAGCTAGACTAGTGGCATCATGAATATGTCTACCACAGACCAATCCAAATTATTCGAGTGAGATATTCTCATACAGTATTCTCTTAAGCTTCAACAATATAGTTTTTGCAATAATTTTGTAGAAACAATTGCACAGTGAGATCACATGAAAAAATTCAAAGGATCCGGGGTTATCTAATTTAGGATGAGGTAAATAAAGGTGGATTTGAAGGGGGAAAGGATTTTTCCCCACAGTTTTGAGTACTCCACCACCTTTAAAATATCCAACCCTCGAAAATCAAAGAATTCAATATAGAATTCAATCAGGAGTTCATTTAGGTCCGTACCTTTGCCTTTCTAAAATCCATGGTGATTCTTTTCCAATTCGTCCAAAGATACTTTATCTAGAAGATAATTGTTGTCTTAATCCTCCACAAACAGAGGAAAGGAAAATATCACTGTGAGGATAAGATCAATATTTACCATTTCCTTACCTTAATAAAGCTAATGAAAATGTGATACACCTTCCAAAGCAATGTCCTTAAAAGTAGTGCCTTGGGAGCCATTACTCTTTTGAATAACCCATACAGCATTAATAAATTTATCGTGGTTTACAAAAAGATGAAAAAAATAGTTTTTTCATTCCCATCATGTAATCATAGAGCGTTTTTTTTATTCACCATTACTTTTTTAAATACTAGAGCATTAACTTCCGTTGAGCTTCAAGAACTTTAATAATTTTTATCTAAGCTTCATATTCTATCCCACGATCCTCTCGCTTAAGAAGAAACTTGATATTTTCTTCGATTTCAATGAGTTTTTGAGTATCCTTTGTGCAATGTTTCTTGCACCAACCAAAGGCAACAACTTTTTCTCTTTTGATATTTTATTTAAATTGTAAGGGGGGAGAAACTCTCCGGCTAATGGGTCGAAGGGCCTCCAAACATTTTTGATGCGAGGAACAAAGGGTCTTCAACCAATGAGGATTTAATTTAAAGAGACTTGGATGCTTTGATTATGAATTGTTTAATTCAAAGAAAATTGGGTAGTGGTCCAAGTAGGAGCTTGAAGCTACCCATTGCCTCATCCTCAAGTTTTCTTCCATCAAAACTTCTGAGATCATAAATTTGTCCATATGCTTTGTTATGCGATCTTGACCTACTTGGTTGATTCTCGAAGTAGGAAGCAACTTTATGGGTTGAGGGTCTAGGAGACTCTCCTTTTCCATGCCTTTCAGAAAAAAGTTAGATAGAGGGTCAACTCTTGCCATTGGCACCCATTCTCACCATGCCAATGGTGAAGTTGAAATCTACTCCACAAATAAACGAACCCTCCGCTAGGCTTGCATGTGAAAAAATATTCCTTCAGAATTAATCTTGCTCCAAGTAAGGCTAGTAAATGTTTAGAACATAGAAATCCCTTTCCAGATCCCTGGAAAAACCTCAGTCATCAGGCCATTTTCTATTGACCAAACAGAAATTAGTTTTAAATCTACCTTCTTCCATTCAGTTACAATTGCACCAAAATTCCCAAGGGAATCTAGAGCAACACATACCAACACCGACCAAACTGAGGACAATGATATTTTCACTGAACTACCTTCCATCATTGATTCTTGTAGCAACAAGATTTGAGGACAGATTACATCCACTAGTTGCTTCAGAGCCAATATTTTTGTCAGGATATTCAAGCTTTGAAAATTAAGGGAAAGAATCTTCATGTCAATCCTTTATTGGTGGTTGATTCTCTAAGAGTCCCATATAAATATTTCTTCTTACCAATGTGGATCTCTTCAAGTGCAATTTTTTGTGCCCAAGAGAAATAAGACTTTTTTCTTCAACCCCTTTTACCAATCAGATGGGAGTCCACCAAGGCCTCCCTCCAGAATTTTGGATTTGTAATACTTATCATCGGGGAGGGAAGGGGAGAGACATTATTAGGGTTATAGGTTGTAGGAAGGACAAGGGTTTGAAGAAGAGGAACCCGAGGATTAATCCTTGTCTTGAATCAACAAAACCAAGGGATCAATCAACTTTATAGAGGGGGAGGGGGAGAGAGAGATATGATCAAGGGGCGGGGGTGTTGGTGGGAATGATAGGAGAGTGCTCCAAAGACTGGATAGAGTTGATATTCAATAAATGAGAGTAAACATTACAGAGGAGGGGGAAGGGGGGAAATAATCCATACAAAAATTCTCATCCTTCGATGAAGTAGACAAAAGTTGAAAATTTGTATCAGGAAGGGCAAAGGAAGGGATTGATAACATACATGGGGCCACAATTATCAATCTCGTAGTTGGGTCCCCTTGATAGGTAGACACATGCCCATTAGCGAAGAGGTTTGACCCCTGAGCCCTGAAGAGGAGGATCTATGATAATCTTCTCCCTCGAGAGATTACCTAGAGAAGGAGAGGGCTAGAGTTGGGTCTTTGGAACCCAACCCTTCTTCCAACATGCTAGAGGGAAATTGAATCAAATATGACCATAATAATGACAATGACTACATATCAAGGGGATACCTTCACAGTTCATGGCTTTCTTGTAGAACTGATTGCCATAGATAATAGTGATAATGTATGCTAAACCCTTATCCATATTCAGTCCTACCTGAATTGTAGCCATACCCATATATCCCAAACTTTTGTAGGATTCATGAGCTTCATAGAAGATCATTCCTAATTTATTTGATGACCGCCTAGGATCACAATATCAGTGGAAGGTCGATGAGCCAAACCCATATCAGAAGGAAATTAAGTTTTTTAGTGCAAACATCAAACTACAAAAACCAACATTTTAAGAATACATCATGTGAACCGTAGAACCAATGACCCTTGAGAAGGATATGAGCATTTGCCCCAGAGTTTTTCACCCAAGCCATCCAACCTTTAGCTAAAATCTCGAATTTTTGGTTGTAACTCAGTGGTAGCAGGATATATTTTTCGGTCCACCAATGTAGAGTGTCCATGTGCATCCCATGAGGGCTTCACTGGGTGAGAAATAACATACCACATGCATTCATATTAGGGGATATATGTTGAGAAAAAAATGACACAATATATTGATCATATAATATGTAGTAAAGGGTTTTTATATTGACAGGTATAAAAAATGGAACTCAAAGTTAATGAAAATTTATAAAGGGGTATAAAACATGTTAATGGTAAAATGGATACCTATAATATCTAGTGAAAGTAGGGGTTTTTTAAATTGGGAAGGAGTATTGGGTTTGTATTGGTATATGGTTAAATAATGTGATGTTTAGAGGTATTTTCCAATATATAGTCTAATTAAAGGTATTGTTTGGTATGCTAGGAACACACATGATATGCCATAGGTTCATTGAGTGAAGCCCCCGTGGTTCATCCTTCATATAGAAAACAAGAAAACCATAGTCGTTTCCTCCACATGATGGATATTGTTTAGCATGACTTCCTATCCCAAAACAAAATTTGTTTCATTTAGCTTCTTCTTACCACATTTCTCATTTTTCCTAATCGTCTCATTTTCTAACATCTTTCTTGAAACCAATGTTAATGGACCTAACTGAGTTGTCAGCTCGCCACACAAAATATTCAGAGTTAGAACACTACCTATGAAACTGCTAGCTTGAGCTAACCTTGATGAACCTTGAAGGGCTAGTGAGAATCTGATAGGTTAGATATCCTTAGAAAATGGTGTGGATACCTATAGAGGATAGACAAAAGGGTCTAGACTTTGCCCATAAGAAGTGACACGTACAACCTTTTGAGTCATGATCAAAATTGTTGGTTTTGATACTCCCGAAATCATAGCCATCAGACTAATCTCGTGACTGGAGCAATTTGGTGGACATGATATACTAGAGCATGAGTGAGCATCCACCGCTAGGGAAAAGTTTAGTGGCAAAATTTTGCAAATGGGTTATTTTTTGTACATTTTTTGAAAAGATTATTCGCCAATTTTACATATATATGAAGATTCTATTAAATAATTGCTAAAGAGGATCATTACATATATATTTGAAGATTCTAATATCATCACTAAATAGGATATTATTTCAAACACAAAATTAGAGAAGCATTAGAGATCATCAAGCACCCTAGCAATTTAAACATAGATGGTGGTGCTGAGGTAAGCACTAGCTAAATCCCATTAATCTCACATATCCAATGATTGTTTACTTCGTCTCCTTTCTTCCCTCTCTCTCTCCTTTGTTTTAATTTATAAAAAAATTGGTTATCTTGTTATTTTATTTTATATTTATATTTTTATTCTTATTCTTATTTTTATGTTTATTATTTTATTTTATTTTGTTCTACTTTTATTGTATTTTTATTTGTTGCAATCCTATTTTTATTTATTGCTTTGTCTTGTTTATTTTCATTTTGCCCTCTTCTTATTTTTATTTCCCTCTTATTTCCCTTTCTTTTAATCATTTCCTTTGTTATTATTCTCATTTATTCCTCTCTGTTCTTATTCCTCTTTCCCTCTTTCATTAAGGCTCTTTCCTCTCTCATTCCTTTTGGATTTTCTCTCTCTTATCATTTTCCTTATCCTATTCTAATTTCTTCTTTAGTATGCCTCCTTCTCCTATTTTATTTTTATTTCCTTTTATTATTTTATTATTTTATTTATTTTTTATGCTTATTTTATTTTATTTATTTTTATTATTCTATTATTATTATTTTACTATTTTTATTACTTCTTTGTCTTCTTTTTATTTATTTCCTTCTATTTATTTCTTCTTCCTTTTCATTTATTCATTCTCTCTTTTTTCGTGTTCTTTCTTTTGATTTTATTTATTTCCGTCTTCTTATTCCTCAAAATTTTCTCCTTAGATATTTATTATTTTTAGTTGTTTTGCCACTTTTTTTTATTTTTGATTTTGATTTTTGATTTATATTTGTTTGGTTCTTTTTCCCTTCTTTCCTTCTCTCACATCATATCCCGATGGTGAGTCTTGTTTGTGACTCGAAACCTAGATATAAAATAATGACTATTGTAATCATTCTTCCAAATTCTCACCTACATATATATGATTAAATGAATACTATTCACAAAATATTATCGATTTTAATAATAAATTGCATTTCTTTTAATTCACCTACATTTTATAAATGTGAAATTTCAAACCAAAATAGTCATCTAAAATACTATATATATGAAAAATATTTTATCATTGAAAAATACTCTGTCCACTGCGTCTGGCATGACATCACTAGCGGAATAGACTTGGAGATCCCTAGTGCTGGCTGAAAATCCAATAGGAGGACTTTGGGTTGTGGCGAGATAGTGATGTCATCCCATGGGTTTTGTGAATATTTGACGAGTTCCGCCTCGTTGACCCATCCATTGTGGACCATCATCCTACAAATCCGCGCATACAACAAGACAAAAAACCCTAGCTATGTAGCCACCGAAATACTCTATAATTATTATTAATATATGTTTATTTATGTATTCTTTGTAGTAACTAATGAAAACACTAAATTTAAAGTTATTTCTATTTAATATTGAAATATATGATTACAGTAAATTATTTTCATCTTTATCTAACTAACAATTTGAAAATTAATTAAAATAAATATATATATATATATATAATAATATATATATATATATATATATATATTATATATATAATAATATATATATATATATATATTATATATATATATTATATAATATATATATATTAAATAAATTTCAATATGTATTTAAAAATAAACTCTAAGATATGCATTTAGCCTTTGGATCTAGGACCATAAACTCTAGGATATGTATTTAGCCTTTGGATTTAGGATTGTAAACTCTAGGATATGCATTTAGCTTTTGGATCTAGGACCGTGGAATGGAGAAATAAGAAAAAATTGATTATTTCTTTCTCATTAATGAAGTTGAGTACAAATCTTCATGCATTTCTACCTGTGAAGTATTTTGGATCAAGCAAGTTCTTGAAGATGTGAAAGAAGTTTAGAAAACACCAACTATTAACAAATGTAACAATCAAAGCACCATCAATTATCGAACAATCCTATGTACCACACAAGATCAAAACATATTGAGACACATTATCATTTTTTGTGGGGAAATATGCAGTACAAGGAAATTCATTTAGTATATTGTAATACCAATGAAAATGTAGCTCACATATTTACAAAGAATCTTAGATAGGAAAAATTTTAAGTATGTAGGAATCACTTCGGTGTGGTATAAAACACATTTCTCCATTAAGGGGGAGAGTTGGAAGAATGGGGAAATCTACAAGATTCTCCTCAATATAGAGTTTGGTTGAGTTGTTTTCCTAATTAGTCTTAGATATATTTTCAGTTCCTATATTATAGGAATCAATTCACTAGATTGTAATCCTATATATGTAAGTGATTTTGGACTCGTGAATGCAAGAAAGTGAGTGTTGTGGTGCAATCTCCTCAATGAGCAATTGTCTCGCTAGAGAGTTGCATCCCTTCTTCAATTTCATCTTTCATTTTTTTAGCGGATTAGATTGCTCTATGTTAACTAATTTGTAAATCAATATATTTTATTAAAAAAATTAAAATATTTTTAAGGTGTGCGGAGGAATTTCCTTATGTTATAGGGTAGAAAAAGAAAGTTTTATAATTATTGGGTAGTAGATGAAATATTTAGAATTACTTGTAATTTATGAGATTGTCTAAATTATGAGAATTAATAGGTTGGGTTGATTGAACAAGAAGCTTACAATTTCTTTCCTTTGCCTGAAATTTAAGATTATTTTGTAGATGAAAAAATATGCATTTTTTAATGATATATGTCAGATTATGTTTAGATATTTTTGGTAAGGATTTGAGTTTCTTGGGATATGTTGAACCATAGTTGTTTTTGTTGCATTTTTATTATTACAACTATGCATGCATTTATTAATTTTGGTCATCCATGAGAGACCTTATTGGTATTATGGTGATCTGATCTCCTAAGGGATGGAATTGTGATGTGCCATTTAGTGGCTACCCATCCTACGACTAAGAGTGTTAGCACATTTGCCACATAGTGCCGCTCAAGTTTGATGATGGACAATTATGGGTAGTTCATGCATAGGGAATGACATTACCACCATTGTGTGTATTCATTTTAGGGTGATTAAATATTGGGAAAGCTACATAATATAGGTAGGGGAATTAGGTATAGTTAGTTTTAGACTTGTGTGAGTGACATCACCCATGACACTTTAATTCCATGAATTTCATGGTGATGAGACATTGTGAAATAGTGTGTAACTCTTTGATATAAAAAAAAGAATCAATAAAGACACTTAGGGAGTTTAATTTCCAAGAAAATCCAAATAATTTTAGTGACTTCATCCCTTAATGTGGTAGTGGGCCATTTTGTACAAATGATTTATATTATTCTCGTAAGGAACAAGTTCATAGCCATGAGGATTAATCGCAATTTGGAGGAAGTAGGAAGGATTAGATCTCTAACTTCCCATTAACACCTGGGAATCTATATAATGGTGAGAGATTGAAGTTTTTTTGCATATTCAATAATTTGCAATGTATTGGATTTGAGGTCCACATTTCCATGAAGAGTTGAGGTTTAATTCACCTATTTATATATATGGCCCACAACCTCTTGTGGCATTTGCGAGAGGATCAAGAAGGGATGTACCCATTTTACCATTGAAAACTAACATTCATCCCATGAAAAACACATCAACAAACTAGATGCAATGATAGGGGTTTCTCACCAATGTGTAAGAGAAAGTGGTTGAGGAGTTATGATAGGGGTTTCTCACCAATGTGTAAGAGAAAGTGGTTGAGGAGTTAAGGAATGTAGATTCCTAATACTCCATTAGGTAATAGGTGTGTGCCATGAGGAACCATCAAGGGGTATGATAAGGCTTAATTCCATTGAATAGTAGTTAACGGCTTTTTGTAAGGCCTTTGACATGTGATGTTTAACTTATATGCATGATGTTATTGAAGATTTTTTACCTACGCAAGATGGATGGGATCATCCATGTGGACAGTTTCCATGAAAAATGTTAAGTTATTAAAAATGGAGTTTCATATGACTAGAAAAAAGACAACATATGACCATCACGGATTATAAAATCAAACGAGTTGGTTGAAATCCATAATGTTTTGACTCAGTAATAACATGTAGAAAATTAGTGGGGTTTAGTGAAAAAATATGTCAGATTAACAAAGAATTTAATATAAATAAAAGTAAGGTCACAATGAGGTTATCACTCCCTTGACACTCGTATTTTCGTTGAGAATTCATAAAACACGATGAATTTTTTTCCTTTTTTTAATGACAACAATGGGGAATGGAAGTGTTTTGTATTTATTTTGAGTATCATAAGAAGGGTTTGATAGGCGTGGTGGAATTACTATGATAATGGTTATTTTTTTGTTTTTGTCTAATAGAATTGGTGTTGTGCACAATTATTGAGCCTCAATCTAGGTATTCGAGGATATGAAAAAATTGGAGAAGTTATTAACATTTTGTGAACTTGTAAAGCTTATACCATCTAGATCCAATATCCAAATTGAGCAAAATTTACATTCATTGGAAGGCTCTTCTCGTGGAGAATATAATTAAAGATTCAATTCTAAATTCCACTTCTAATTTATTAATACAATTGAAATAACTTGGAATTAGTCTCGGTTGGGAGGATGAACATAACCCTTAGGGTTTTGAAGTACATTCTATCAGTGAAAACCTATAGGTTAGGAATTTAGCAACAAAGTTTAATGTATGTAGAAATCAAGAGACACCTCTATAGAGAGACTATGAGGATATTGAGGGTAAAACTTCATAGTTTCACAGAATAAAATCAACTAATTAGAGCTCACAAAGAGCACAACTAGCCCATAAACACAACTATGCTTTAAATTTTGAGAAATATACAAAAGTAAGTGCATAAATAACATAATTCAAATAATGCTATTAGATGTAGAGATGGATAAATTTTTTTGAATGTTATCTTTTGTCGATGGGCTTGTTCTTGATCCCTTTAAGATTAACTATTAGGCTAGGAGGTAACTCCTCAAATGAATTGTGTCTATTCACTAAGATTTCTCATGGTTATATACATGAGGGAGTGACTCTTAGGCTTCACCTCCCGATGGCTCTTTATTTTCCATTATTTACTATTTACATTATTTACAAGTGTTCACCCAATCCCAATGATTAGGTGTCGACATTCCCCCCTTAATCTGAAGGGATGTTGGTGAGTCCAATCATCGTTCTGAATCTTTCAAGATTTTCTCTTCCAAACGCTTTGGCGAAGATGTCTACAATCTTCTCATTAGTGGAACAATGGTATAGATGGATTGTCTTTGCATCAACATGATGTCGAATCCAATGATATTTTGTATTGATGTGCTTTGTTTGATCATGGAACTTTGGGTTCTTGGCTAACTTTATTGCAGAGGTGTTCTCAATCATGATGTACTTGTTTTATTTGCAAACCTTCTAGAATTTTCCTGAGCCACACAATTTCTTTTGTTGCCTCAACCCTGCCATAGATTCTACCTTTGTTGTGGATTCTGATGGAACTGATTGTTTGTGTGATCTCCAAGAGAAAACTCCTGATCCAAGACTCATAGAATAACGTGAAGTAGATACCCCAGTTTCTTTGTCTCCATCGAAGATTGAATTAGAGTATCCAATCAAGCTGAAGTCGCCCTCCTATGTATACTTCAGTCCAAACTCTTGGGTTCCCTTCAAGTACTTTAGAACTCTTTTTGCAATAGACCAATGTCCCTCACAAGGCTTTTGCATAAACCTGGAGAGGATTCCAACAACAAATGAAATGTCTGGTCTGGTAGTAGCCAGGTAGTTGAAACATCCTACAAGTTGTCTATATTTTGTTACATCCTCAAATTCTTTTCCTTCAATGGATGTGAGCTTTAAGTTTTGTTCCATTGGAGTAGTTAGAGGATTTCACTCAGCCATGCCAAACTTGTTCAATAGATCTCCAATGTACTTCTTTTGAGAGAGGAATATAGACTTCAGATTTTGAGTTACTTCAATAGCAAGATAGTAGTGAAGATAGTCCAGTCAGTCATTTCAAAACCTTTCCTCAATTCTTTCTTTATGGATGCAATGTAGCTCTCATTGTTCCCTGTCATCAAAATATCATCTACATATACCACACGCTATATAATTGTTTTGCCAAGTTTCTTGAAAAGCAAAGTTGCATCATCAGGATCATAATGTTTGAAGTTGAGTTTCAAAAGATGCTCAGTTAAATTTTCATACCAAGCTGGCGATGCTTTCTTAAGGACATACAAGGATTTCAAACATTTTCATACTTTATATTCATGTCCCTTGATAGAAAATCCTTCAGGCTGGAACATAAAAACATTCTCTTTTAGATCTCCATTCAAGAAAGAAGTTTTTACATCCATTTGATGGCTTTCCAACCGTTCTGATCTGCTAGGGAAAAGAGTGTCCAGATGGTAGCCTATTTTGCTATAGGGGAAAAATTTTCTTCATAATCGACCTTCTGTGCAAAAACTTTTGCCACAAGCTTGACTTTTTTTTTGTCAAGTGGTCCATCAGCTTTATACTTGTTCTTGTAGACCCACCTGCAGCCAATTGGTTTGGATCCCAATGGAGGATCAACCAACTTCCAAGTGCCATTCTTTATCAAGGCATCATACTCCTTTTGCATCGCTTCTTTCCATTCATCATGAGAAGCGCTTCTTTGAAGGAAGTTGGTTCAAAATTTGTAGACAAATTTAGTTCAAAATCATAAGAAACACCCATATGAATAAGTGAATCAGAATCATCTACATCACCTCCATTTTTCTTGGTTGAATTTCTTGTTCCTGTCTTTCCAACCTCATGAGGATGAACACTTTCAAGTGTCTTTGTCAGCCACTTTGGGGGACATTTCTGAGATTGTCTAGGCTTCTCAATTCATTGAGTTGGGACTAACTAAAGATTAAGTCTCCCAATTCTGTCAATCACATCACTCAAAGTATCATCAGTGGTTGGAGTTTCATGTGGGGGAGAGAGTGCTGTAGAAGAAGATTCCACAGATTGATCCAGTATAGGAATCCCCCCTTCAAGATGTGGAATCTAATTATCAAATTCTTGAAATGATTTTTCTTGCCTGAATCTATCCAAGCAATCAAGTTTCTGCTCAACAACATTGTTAGCTTTGGAAGATTCAAGAAATATTACATCTATAGATACAAAAACGTTTTATTAACTTCATCATATAGACGGTATGCTTTGGAGGTATTTGAATACCCAAGAAGATACATTTACGACTCCTTGCACCAAGTTTGTTTCTATGTACCTTTGGTATCAAGGCATAATAGGTGGAACCAAAGACCTCGAGATGCTTTACTGAAGGAATGTGGCCATACCACATTTCATAAGGAGTCTTGTTTCTAATATCATTAGATGGATATCTATTCTTTACATATACAACACGTAGAACTGCATTAGCCCAAAACATCAATTTTACATTCTTGAAAAACATCATGGAACGAACCATATTTAGGATTGTCCTATTCATTCTTTCAGCTACTCCATTTTGTTGGGGAGTATAAGGCACAATTGTTTGATGTTTGATCCCATGTTTGCGAAGATAGTTTTCAACTTCATTTGAAGTGTATTTGTTTCCATTATCAGTGCGAATAGAGCTAATATGAGATTGTGCATCATTTTCAATCCATGTATGAAAGTTCTTAAATGTTTGAAAAACATCAGATTTGTTCTTCAATAAATAAGCCCAACACATTCTGGTGTAGTCATCAATAAATGTCATCATATATTTATTTCCATTTTCAAAAGGAATAGGCATTAGACCGCATAAATCTGAATGAATGAGTTCAAGTTTTCTATGTGCTTTGGAATGTGAATCATGAAAACGTTGTTTGATATGCTTTCCTAGAATACAAGCATCACACTGCTTAAGTTTCCTAGGAATTGTAGGGAAACCAATAACACCATTTTTCTTCAACAAGTGAAGGTTGTCATAGTTCAAGTTTCCAAATCTAGCATACCATAATAGACTTGATGGAAATGTACCTTCATCATAATGAGAACTATATAAGAAATTTTGTGCACGAGCAGAGGTACCTTGCAGCTTGAGAAGTCTTTCTTCTTTTATCCCCGTCATGACAAGTGAGTGATTTGATGCTTTTCTCACCTCAACCCTTCCATTAAACATATGAATGGAGTGTCCTTGCTAGTATATGTGGAGCAAGGACAACAAGTTTCTCCTCAGCTGTGGGAGATATAAAACATCATGCAGAAGAAAGTCTAGAAAACCAGGCAATTTGAGCCTGATTGTGCCAAGCCCTGATGGCTTGAGTTTTGATTTGTATGCAAAGCATACTGCTCCATCAAGATTGTCAGTAAGTTCGTCAAAAAAATATTTTTTAAAAGTCATGTGGCAAATTTCTCCTGAATCAAGCAACCAATCATTTTTCCAAGAAGCAACTGAATCATTAAACAAGTCTTCATTTACTCCAATATTACAATGTGACACAAAATAGTGAGCGGATTCAGGTGCTTTACGTTTCTCTTTGTCATTGGTTTTACATTTGGGCTGATTTCTTTCCTGCTCAATTATGTCCCAAGGAAACTTGCATGTGTATGCATCATGTGATCCATCTCTATTGCAACGTATGCAATGAAGGTCATAATTTTCTCCTTGAGAGTGTCTGGCCCCCTTACCTCTGAAATATATTTTTCCTCTTCGTCTTCGACCACCTCTTCCTTTGGAAGAATCTTGAGCATGATTCTTCTGTCTTTGTGCAAGACACACAACTTCTTCAGAAGACTAAGGAGTTATCTTCTTCCGAAAATCTTTTTCTCTCCCAACAAATTTATTTACAAGGGAGTCAAAGGTAATTTCTTTGAGGTTTCTATTTGCTTGCAATGACTCAAGATAATTTAAATAAGTGGGATAAAGTGCCTTGACAAAAGCTATGAGAGGAATGTCTAGTTCAACATTAGTGACTTCGATATCATGCATAATAGATTTTACTTCTGATGCAAGAGCAAGAGGATCATCATTTTGTAATTCAAGGCTGAACAATTTAATTATCAATTGGACAACTTCAAGCGTGGAGTGCGAGTCATAAAGTTACTTCAATTTTTGTAAGGCTTCAAAAGCATTTGAAAATGGTGAAATATGGCAACTCACCTCTTCATTTATAGATGTTTCAATCAAGGCATAGGCCTTGCTATTCTTGTTTTCACAAATGACAAATTCTTTGCCTGAGATAGGCTTTGCAGGTTCACTATGTCCTTCTCCTACACAAACTCATTTCCACAGCTCATTGAAAATGAGAGTGTGATTGATCTTCTGAGACCACTCAGGATATCTCCCCTTCCTAGTGAGAACCACCCCCACAATAGATTTCAAATAATTCATTTTAAAATCTGTGTATTGTAAAAAAAATTACTTCTGCTGCTAATGTATAAAACTTGCACTCCTAGTGGTAAGAAAAAGACAATTTTGGTGTAAAATTGTCAAAAAAATGAACACCGATATATAGGACAGATCTAAATGGCACTAGAGAGGGTACCAACAAAACCAACAATTGGATTGCCTACGATTTATACCCATATTGCACCTCATGGCCCATCCCGGAATAAAAGGTCAACCCTTTGAAGAGTTGGTCGTGGAAGGCCTTCCTCAGTGGGTTGATCCTGACGGGTTGGTCTTGATTGAAATTCCAATGCTTCCCACTTAGTATGCTCCGGCCTGAAAGGCCTTGCTAGGAAGTATTAATGCAACTTGGGCTCTAAGCTAGCGATTACAATTACAATTTCTAACAGCCCCCCTTATTTACAACCATATGACACAACATGACTCAACTATGTCTGCTAGGCTTACAATATCAATTGACTCAATTATCACTGAAACATGCCCGCTAGTCTATGCCTCGGCTAGGCTTACAATGACTTAAGACTTTCATAATTTTTCATTTTCTTTTTCTCTTCTTCCAAATTTTAAATCCTCGAAGTTGCTTCATTCTCTGTTGCATATTCTTGTTGTAGGCTCCATACTTTTTTACTTGTTGTTGTTGCAATTTTTCTTTGACTTTTCTTGAATTTGCACTGAAACACAATTTGATCTTGTCTAGTACACCTTCCTCTTCAAATATTTTTTCAACCATGGATTCCTGCCACAACATTGCATCTTCAAGCTGTCTTCCTTGCTCTGCTTCTTGCACTTCATATTCATGACTTCCTTTCTACCATATTTCTTGATAGAACAATCTTATCTCTTCTTGACTCCATTGTTGAAAAATGGTTTCAATGCATTCATCTTTGTCTTCAGAAACATCCATATCATTTTTTTCACTTTCATTATGAAGTACTGTTGTTTTTTTCTTGTAATTTGCACACTCAAGATCATTATTCACCTTTTCATTCAATTCTTTTATTCCAACTGCTGCTTTAAGACTCGAATCAATTTGTTCAATTGGTTTTTGAATCCATTCTTCAATGAGCTTCAAATTTGCATCAAACTTATTAACAACCTTGCTTTCAACTTCTTTTCCGATGTTATTCTAAACACCTCCATATACAAAAACAATGTTAAAAACATCTTTCTTATGCTCTTTAGTGAGAGCTTCTTGCTCTACATCTGCCTTCTTTTCAATTGCATGGAGGTTGTCTTCCACTGTCATGTTGTTATTAGATATTCTCATAAAAAATTCTTCAATCACTTTATCCTGTTCTTGATCATCGACTGTTACTAAATGACATACTATTTATTGAGGAGTTCCAACTGCTTCATATCTTGCTGCTACAGTGGCAGCTTCAACCTCCAATGTTTCATCAAACACTGCGCTTACCATATTTCCACAAACAATCACTGTTTCAAAAAAGAAACCACACATATCATCAACATAATGTTCATCCACATTATGGTGGGATATCCCAACATGCACGTGATCATTGTCAATTTCATTAACAATTTCAACGTCACCAAATCCATAAGCTGCGATTGGACTCAACGATTCACATATAACTTTGCAGTCATCATCGACATGTGTCTCAGCACAGTGGGATTCACCATCATCTGTGTCATCAACATTACAGTGGAGTCCTTGAACATTTATTTGTTCTTTCTCTGTTTCACACACAAAGGCTTCAACTTCTCTCTCTACAATCTTTGTTGCACTTCTTCATCCATATGCATGCTTGCATAATGGGTTTTAATTTTATGGTCTTGACAACCATTATCCACTTTTGAGTGGGGTTCTCCAATCTCTGTTTTCCTCTCAGATTTTGCTCATATACTCTCATATCTGTGCCTGACTTCTTTGCTTGTGACATAACCTGATGTTGCATGTCACTCCCCCTTGTGCCAAATTCTTCTTCCACGAACTTCCATGCTTCCTTGCAAGTTGTAGCCTTTGCTACCTTGCACAAACACTTGTCATCCAATGTGTGTTTTATAAAATTCAATGATAAAGCATCACATACTTCATCATATGAGTTATTAGACTCATACTTAATTAACTCTTTAGCTCTACGAAAAGTAAACAGCTTGATAACCTAATGATCAAAATATTTACATGTAAACATAGGAGGTGGTAGCAGATCAAAGCTACAAAAATCACCGTTGATTTCTTCTTTGTCTTCTGCTAGACTTCTCAATTCCTCGGCTACAGCGTGAACCTCTCTAACCATGGAAATGATGTTTGCCTCGTCTTTTTTATTTCTTTTCTTAATATGCTTCAGTTGCGCTTTGCGACCCATGACTGTAGTCTTTCCTCTATTTTATAGATTCTTCTTGATTGCATGAGGTTGTCTTCCATATTACCAAAAAAGATCAAAATGATTTTCAATATGCGTCCCAATAAAGCACAATCTTTACCCAAAACATTGTCATACTACAAAATAAAATGCAAATAAATAGATTACAAATCCCAGCTCTTTTTTCATTTTTTCTAATACCATACATCTTGTTTCTTAAAAAAGACTTTTTAAAAGAAAACTCTTTTAATACCATGCGCTCTCCACCAGGATTCTTATCCATCCTTATAAAAAAACCTTTTAAACTTGCCCACGGAGGGTCTTCGGCTTTAAATTTCAGGAATCATTTTTAATTTGATTTTAATAAAACAAATAAAGCTCCCAAATATGTACTTTAAATTTCAAGAATCATTTTTAATTTGTTTTTAATAAAACAAATAAAACTCCCAAATATGTACTTTAAATTTCAAGAATCATTTTTAATAAAACAAATAAAGCTCCAAAGATGTAAACTTTTTTTTTAAATACCAATCCACTTTAACCAAAAGCTCCTCTACTTTAACCAAAAGCTTTCCTACCACTTAGTTGTGAAGGGAGAGAAAACAAAACACAAATTCACACATAAAATACTAGTTGCTTTTTTATTGATCATAGAAACATGATTGATAAAATTAACCCAATAAAAGTATTTAAACCTTTTTGGACTAACTATTCGCCCAAAATAACTTAACCTACACACACTTAACTCACTGCACTTAAGTCTTTATCTTTAACTCAACACTGAGTTATCTCTCTAATTTTAGCGAACTCCCAAATGCCTGAATAATTACAATTTCTAACAAATTTAACACAACAACTATTATCTAAATATTATTTTAGCCGCCTCCTTTCTAATTGTCAACAACGCACAAGTTAGCTGCAGCAGCCATGAAACTACGTTCTAGATTTGGTGGAAGGATGGGTTGCTTCACATGCACAAGTTAGCTGCAGCAGCCATGAAACTACGTTCTTTGGTCATAGAAGGTTAGTGAGAGTCAATTTTTGTGTGTCTATTAAAACACTATCGGTAACCCTCTCGATGGTTTGGACCGTTACCAATAGCCCGCCCAATGCAATGTCAACCAACCCTATCTCGTCTCCTCCAAAATACTCTTTCCCGGACAACACTTCCTCCAACAGAAGGAGGTTTGCCACCGATTCCTCCACCGCTTTCTGTTTCTCTTCACCCTCGCCCTTGAAAACTCCCCGAATACTTGGAATGAACTGCAGCCGCCAATAATTAATGTTAGAGGCAGAAATGCGAAAAACTAATTGCAACTCACAAAATCCCAAATAGGAGATAACGAACAAATGGGTGAATTACCTTATCGTCTATGAAGGCAGCCCAGAAGCGGGCAATGGATCGGTCATATGGATCTTTGGGCATAACATTGGGTGCCTTTTTTTCCCATTTCTCCTCAATGTATTGCACAATAATCATCGATTCACAAACAGGCTTTCCGTTGTGGATGAGCACCGGAATCTTCTTGTGAACAGGGTTTGATTGCAGTAGCAGCTCGCTTTTATTTTGAATG
>APFE030368370.1:3904-40301 GCA_000404065.3 Pinus taeda
AGTAGCAAAATAGAATCTGATTGAGGAACAAAATCAGAAAATGTATACAGACGAGATTGATCATTTACCTTGCCAGATGCAATCTTCAAATTGGTTTGCATGTCATAAATGCTCACGGAATCTGGGGTAAATTCCACTTTCCTTTCGCTGCCTGTGTGTGTCATCTGATACACTAAGAGAAGATTCACAGAAAGCCTTGGAATATGCAAGACATTTTCAAAACTTCCATCTTCGAATTGCACTCTTCCTTGTCCAGTTGCTGCAATTGCAGAATTATCCCTCATGAGAATGGGAGGACCTGAGTATGCATGTAGAGAAGAAAAGGATTCCTTTGAAGAAGCCATATGATGTGAAGCTCCTGAATCGATGATCCATTCTTGTGGTGCAGAATGAAGAGCAATCAAAGCATGCCCGTTACCTCTTGGATGTGGTGCTTTTTCTCCAGAATTCTTCTTAGCATTCTCAGGAATGTGGTCTCCAAGATTGTGTTGTTGGAGTGTCTACGCCATAAGATCTATAGTCTTCTTCATGCATGCAGATTCAGGATGAAAACCATGGTGGCAATAATTGCACATTGATTGCCCTTTCGTTCCTTTCCTTTCCTTTGAGCCAGATGATCCATCAGGGGGTTTGGGATGTCCTCCCTTTCTTCGATCAGGATCCTTCTTCCCTTTTCCTTTCTGATGGTCTTTGGAATTTGCCTTTCCTTTTGCATGCACAGTAAGTGCATGCGCTTTGGAATTTTTAAGTGTGCCCATTTTGATGAGCTTATCTTGCTCATGTATCAAAGACTGAATAAAAGAATCCAATGAGGGCATCTTCCAAGCTGCACCAGTTGCAGATCTGACTGTGTGGAATGTAGATATGAATACTACGTACTCTAGGCCATGTTTTGATAAAATGGAGAGAATCAATTGATTTTCTTGCTTGGATTTGTCGATCCCGCATCCTTTCAACTAAACCAACAAGGCTTTATACCTTGTGAAAAAATCTTGAATGTTCTCAAAGTTTCTCGGATCTAATGAGTTTAACTCATTTTCGAGAATGTAACCTTGCATTTCATCCTGTTTTCCAAACAATCCTTCCAAAATTTTCCATACTTCATTTGGAGTTGAACATGATTCAACATGAAATAGCAGTTCCAGAGAAATAGATAAACATAGGATGCCGAAGGCGTCGTCCATGCGATTGAAATATCTTGTTTTCTCCATTGCCGATGTTGGTTCAACTTCCGTTTCCATGGTTATTCAAAATAAGCCTCTACTTCTGAGATGAAGTTGAATCTTTGGCTTCCATTCGAAATAATTATATGGAGTGAGAATTGTCGATTGTGGAAACTCCAATTTACACTCCATTCTTTGTTGTTGCTTCAATCTTCTGAACCTGCAAATAAAATTGCTTGTGCACTGATTACAAATCCCAATGCTTTGATACCATGTAATATTTTTGAGATACACAGATCTAGATCTGTAAAACAATAAAGAAGCTTGCAAGAGAAGGAAGGAAGCGAGCAAGAATTGAGAAAAGAATGAAAAAATTGATTCTACAATATTAGTTTTTGGAATAAATACATAAAAGCAACTAAGTTAAGCTTAGTTGTACATGCAATAACTAAAGCTAAGTATGCTTTATCCTATGTTAATGTGTATTGGCTCTGATACCATGTAAGATTTTTGAGATACACAGATCTAGATCTGAAAAACAATAAACAAGCTTGCAAGAGGAGGAAGGAAGCGAGCAAGAATTGAGAAAAGAATGAAAAAATTGATTCTACAATATTAGTTTTTGGAATAAATACATAAAAGCAACTAAGTTAAGCTTAGTTGTACATGCAATAACTAAAGCTAACTAAAGCTAAGTGTTTTTTATCTTATGTTAATGTGTACATGTGCCACATGCAAGCAATAAGTTAACTGGAGCTAATGTAGGTGCATGTACACCAACACAGCTAGTCTAAGTGCATGTACACCAACAATTTCTGAGAGCCATGGAGAGGCCCCGTGCATGACCAAGAGCCAGTGGTGAATATCCACCCATGAGTGGGGAGGAACGAGGCTAAAATCTGAGAAGCGTGGCTTTCCCTTGAGAGTTATGCCTGTTATCTTGGGTAAGCGCCTAACCAAGATCTCTAGAGAGACGGAATAAATGTTTCCAATGAGAACCTTCTGGTAGCTCCAAGCCTCGGATCTGTACCAGGCCTTGCATACGAGTGAAAACATGCTCCTGTCCTACTAATAGTCCACCAAATCATTAAAGTGACTTTTAAACACAATGCCTCTAATAATCTTTAAACACCAAGTCATTAAAGTGACTTTTAAACACAATGCATGTTGAATAATGAATTTTAAACAACGTGTGCAATACAAAACAAATTAGAAATGACCATGATAGACCATGCGGCCCTTCACAATTCACATGAGGGTCACCTGTCCTCACCGCTCAGACACCTTTCACTCTCCATAATGTAGCGTGTAATATTCAAGGATGCCAGTTAACGTTGCATCATGTTAATTTGCTTGGCCTATAGTGTGTGTGTCAATCATCGATCATAGCATATCAAGCAAAGGTGACAGGAGATGAATCATCCATCATATCAATACAGTGGGCTTACAAGGTAATTTATTATATCAATAATCAGTTTACCCAAGGAAACACAACTCATCGCACTAACCAAAGTCATCTTTTTATTACTTAAATAGGCCATCTCATGAACTTTGCCTATAACAGGCAGGATCGCGTTGATTTCCTTTAGGATCGGTGAGAACCTTATTGTTTGTTATATTTATGACATGCTTCTATCAACCTTGACAACTTATTGCTTACACCTGTCTCTTGATCCTACTTGTTGCCTTGCCAATGGTAGGTCTCTTGCTTATTTATGCTAGGGTGGTAGACAACACGCTCGGTTGTCCTAGCCTACACACTTTCAAAATGTCAGACTCTTGTGGCTCGAGGACCTAATGAGAAGCAGATAGATATTTACTTGGTGTTCTAGAGAAAATAGATTTTCCTGCCTTAATTCACCCTTGCAATATCGAAGATAATTTTTCTCTTTTTCCCTGCTAGGGTTCCAAGAATTTGGAAGAAAAAAAGCACACATCCACGTAAAAGAGGCTATGCGAGAGAGGGAAACTTATATGGGAAAGAAGCTATGTGAGACAAGGAAACGTATATGGGAAAGAAACTATGTTAGAATGATAATGGACCAAAACCAGAGCTTGTTAAGGAGAAATAAATATTTTCCATGTACCTTCACATGCATCTAAGGTTCTGAGGGCTTCACCACATGCTCTGCTATTTAGTTATGAGGGACCTGCCTCCTACCCTGCCCTTCTTCCAGTAAGTATAAGGGCTCCTCTAGAATGGGACTAGATTCTGGACTTGAGGAATCAAAAAAGAACAAAGGAATCGACAAAGGACAAAGGAAGATAATTTTAAATATATGCAAAATGTAATCAGATATGAGAGGTCTTTTTGGAAGCACATTAGAGTTGCACCAGGTAGAACATGTTGTTGTCCCAGGTATAACATAAGACAGATTGTTTGGTAGGGCCGATAAACCAGATGTCAAGTTGGAGCCGAGGAAAAGCCATAATCCCAAAGTTTTATAAAGTTTATAACTGAACATTTAATGTATATCAATTAATGTCAGCATTAATTCACTTCATCAAAATATATTCAAATACATGCTCTTATCCTAATGCCATTGTGTGCCTCTCACCTCTTCCCTGACCTCAGGAAGAGGGCAAATAAGATGGTTACCTTAAAATTTGGTTAGCATAAAATGTTCCTAGTGTAAACTTTCATTAAAAACAAAATAAAAATATAAGTTGCAACACACCTTAGCTTAAGACAAAGTTGTGGTCATTGGTATTCATGTCGCCCTAATACTAATTCGGAAAACCAATTACTATAGTCCCTGCGAGCCCTTTGGGCAGGGACTAATAACAATATAACAAATCTCACATAACTAACATGCTAATGTATGGCTATGGTTGCTTATTGCAGTATTCATGCTGTAAATATATTTCAACTCAGCTGGAAAGCTTCAACATTTAACACTAATACGAGGTTACAAATTATCTGGCTTCACTCAATGATTGTTACACTAGAAAAAAATGATATTATTCGAAGAGAAATTTTGGAAATAGAAATGACATAAATCCAACAATTTAAAAAATCTTTATGAATTTTAGAACTTATTTATGAATAGAATATTTGAGTTGAATTTAATTACATGGAGTTTTCATGAATAATTTTGAATTTCATCAAGTGACTAAATTTAAACCATAAAGAGTTCAAATGCTAGAGTCATTGCCATTGAAACTTATAAATATTGTTGGAGAATCTAATTCCAACCATCTACTAGGTGTCAAAACCATCCACACTGATATGAGGTTACAAACTATTGGGCTTCACTCAATATCTATTACACTCGAAAAAATGATATTATTAGAAGAGAAATTTTAGAAATAGGAAGACATAAATCCAACAATTTAAAAAATCTTGATGAATTTTAAAACTTATTTATGAATAGAATATATGAGTTGAACTAATTACATGGAGATTTCATGAATACTTTTGAATTTCATCAAGTCGCTAAATTTAAACCATAAAGAGTTAAAATGCCATAGTCATCATCATTGAAACATATGAATATTGTTGGAGAATATAATTCTAGCCACCTACTAGTTGTGAAAACCATCCATCCAAGTATCCCAGTTCAGTTTTAATTTAGTCTAATCTTTAACTTTTTTAGTTTAGTTCAGTTTTGTCTTAATGCATTCATTTATTATTGATATCTTCAATGTAATTTTACTTAACTAATTAGTACTATTGAGAACATCTGTCGATGCTCAAAAATTTGTTTTCATTCTTTGATTTAATATCATTCTTTTTCATGATATCAGAGCTACTCTGCATAAATTCCATGGGATAACATCAACATAAAACAAGTGATAACAACATAAAAAAAAGCGGCGATCCTGCATAACACTTTTTGATAAAGAAACTGAAGTTTGAAGAAGCCTCCAAAAAAGCAAAGAGAAGTTTTAAAGAAAACAAAATTTTATTGCAAAAATAAATTAGTGCTCAAGGCACCATGCTCAAAGAGCACGTGCGTTGAACTTAAGAAAAAATTTGGGTGAAAATTTTTGTGTTTAAACGTGCGTTGACGAGATTCCCAACCACAAACGAGGAGCAAGGTTTGAAGCATGGGTCATGGGAGCACAAAGCAGATTGGGAGCACGATAGAAAGTGGCTTAATTTAAAAACAGAAGTGGTTGCATTATCTCCGAGAGATTTTTAAAAAAGGTTTTAAGACTTTAAACAAAGTAGGTTGGTTTTTAAAAAAGAGGGTTTTATTTTAAAAAAGAGAAGTTTTATTTAAGTGTTAAAAAATGCTTATATAATATTTTAATGAGAAATGTGGTCGTATTATTTTTAAAAGGGTTAATAGAAAAAAGAAGTCGTTTTTGGTTTAAAGAAAGAAAGGGGATTTGTAAAGAGTTTTTTTGCCTGGTATTTGTGGTATGCATTGTTAGTTTTGATTATTGTTTTTCTTGTCAAAGTATTCGTGGAAGTGTTTCCCTTGAGATGGATAAAGATTATATCGAAGCACATTTTATCTAGGATTCTGGAGTCACCATTGTTACATGCTCCTACTGTGATCCATAACCACTGCCACTATTGTTGAGTTAGAAGCTCAAAGTAGAGAAGCCATATGTCTATAAGTTTTTTTGTTTGTTGTGCCACAACATATGGTAAAATGCAAGAGGCTGATAAAGTCAAAGCGATAGCATGGAATGTTTCATATATTTTTAGAGTTGGATGTAAAAATGATGCAGGAGCATTTAGCTCATAAATTTCATTGTATTTTAGTAGACGTAGGGGGTGTTGTGTTTTCAAGAAATTTGGTTTCTTGAGTATTAAATTAATGTAACTATTAAGGTTTTGAGTGATTTTAATGAGAGAAAATAGAATAAGGATTAATCAAGTATTGTGAGGGATATTTGTAAATGTTTTCAAGTGTAGGAGAACATGAGTGATGATGAGTGATTAGTGAGGATTGAGAGATTTTGAAATATTGTAAATCCTAGATGAGGAATTGGTTTTATGATTTTGGGGATTAAAGAGAATCCTTAGGATTTAGTCAAGTTCTTGAGATCCTCAACAGATCATTCAGATATTTTAGGGCTTGATGAGAAGATTAAGGATTTGAACCAGGAAATGGGTTATGGAACCTTTTGTATAAAGGTAATAATAAAAGGCATAGAAGAGGGTTAGCTAGCTAGGAGTTAGAGAGTGATTTAGTTAGATAGGCTTGGTTGTAAGCCTATGGGTAGGAAAGGAAAAGGCCAATGATAGTGAAGATCAGGCTAGAAAGGAATCCTTTTGTAATTATTTGTTTATTAATACAAACAACTCGATTTCTGAGTTTGTGTGGTGTGAATGGAATAATTGAATGAATTGTATTTGGATTTTAGTAACTTTGAATAACATAGATTTGTAGGTGTGTAGAACAAGAGACGAAATGTAGAGAAGTGCATTACAAGCTTATAAATAGATAGTATTAGAGAAACCTTAATGTTGCAGTGAAGGTATATTGTAAGGATTCCTAAAACTTAAGGAGTTACATAGCGGAAGCATAAAGGTGTGAAGGCGTGAAGCAATGGAGCGGAGATCGAAATCAGAACAACTGAAGTTTGGAAGGCAAAAACACATACACAGGAAGAAAGTCGAACTAATGGGCTATTACACAGTAAGAGACAAAATAACGTAGCAATGGAGCACAATCGTTGGATCAGCCAGATCAATGAATGAGAGTGAGGGAGATAGATGTCTAGGATTAAGTTGCGCAGAATAAAGTTAAGAGGACGAAAGATAGAGATTTAAACGACTTGCAAAATAGTAGAGCAGTCTGCATAGGCGGTAAGTAGCTTCTTGTGCAGGCTCAAGGCTGCAAATGATATTTTCCATTTCTATGTGATTAGCATTAATGGATGACATGTAGCATGGGAAAACCAGAAATATCACGTGCTCCCAGTCTAATATCGGTCGTGCATGTAATTTGAGCAAGATTACGTGATCACCGTTGGATTAAGATAGGAGAGTTATAATAGAAATGAGCAGAATAATGTATTATGGGTTAAGTTGAGTTTAATGGAAGTCTAAAGAATGTGGTATGGTTAATATGCATGGGTGATGAAAATCAGAGTCGAAGCTTATTTGATATTTTGTTACTGTGGGTAATAAAATCAACCGAAGGGTTGTATAAGGTTCCACGTCAAAGATTTATTAAAGTTTAACACTTTGGATTATTAATTAAACATTTCCACTTAGAGTTTAATTAAGGACATTAAACCTTGGTTATAGAGGGTTTTCACTGTGGATTAGGTGATCGATCTTGGTACACAGTGTGACATGAAATTTTATTTGCATACTATGGGTATATGTGGCTTAGGCTACCTCATTATGGTGTTTGTGGCTTAGGTTGGCATCATTTTTGGTATCACAACTGTATAAGGTGGTTATATTTGTAAATGTTCTTTGAGAAACTTAGAACATAGTGATGTTCTGATGGTGTATATACAGGTGAATGGTGATGAAAGAAGGCAAGAGGAGATCAGATTTTAAATCCGAAAAATAGTAGACACACAGAGATTAATTGTAGAATAATTGTAGATGGAAAGGAAAGAAAGAACAATACATTCAAATTGCAGGTGAATGGTAGAGAAAGATCATGCAGAGGTCTTGAAGATAGAAGGTGAGGAGATTTCAGCAACCTAGAGCAAGTAGTGCTCAATTCGTTCCAGAGGAGAGAACCAGAGACATGACAAAAGACTGAGCTCGAAGGAGAAAATCTTACTGAGGCATGTGTAGCAAGAAGGAGACTTGTTACTGTAAAGGTATTGTTGCAACTCACTGAAAGATCGTCAAGGCAATTCCATAGAGGATGTGGGTAGAATTTCTAAGGGATGAAAGAAGTTGGAAAGCGTTTCTGAATGAAAGTAGACTGTGGCATAGCCTGAAGAATCCTAACAGAGGTTGGATAAAGATGGAAATTGTGTTCTTAAAAGGTGCAAATGAGTTGAATCCTAGAATGAGTAGAGAAAAGTGCTCAAAGAGGTTCCACAGATAAAGAACCATGTGCTTGCGAAAAGACCAAGTACAGAGGAGAGATTGGTGAGGTAAGTGGTAGCAGGGAGGACTTGTTGTCGCAGAGGCTTTAGTGCAGCTCAAATTAAGTAAGTGAGGAAATCATGAAGATAGAGAAGGAGATGACTACTAATAATCATAATAGAGGTAACAAAGGTTCTGAGGAAGTCCACAGCACAAGAAAAGTGGAGAAGGAGGATGCCAAGGAAAATGGAAAGAGAGTGAGTCAAGAGGAGCTTGACAAGGATATTGCAAAGTTAAAAGAACAACTCGATGTATTAAGAATGATTCCAGAGGAAAACCAAAGTCAAGGTTGGGTCTTGAGGAAAAAGGCACTAAAGTGGCATAAATTATAGAGAAGGCTACAATAGAGGCAAGTGAAGTGGTTGGAAGAAAAACTCAAAGAAGCTAAGCTAGAAATGGAAGTTTCCATTTGCGCAGCAGAACAGGGTGAAGTTCTGGGTGAAGATGAAGAATGGATATCTATGGAAGATTTCATGAACTATTGAGAGAATTCAAGAGAGCAAGAAGTTTACCTTGCTGAGGAAGGAATTATTGATGATTTTTTGAATTTTTGAACAAATTCAGATCACTAGGAGGATATGAACCTTGTATATTTGAATCTAATAATTTTGATGTGATCACAGGTTTTGTAGAAGAGGAGTAGTTTTTGAAGTTGTCAAATTATGGAAGAGTATCTTTCAGAAGATAAATACTTTGAAGAAAAGAAGGATGGAGAATGTCTCTTAAATGAGAAAAGCAGTGAATTATTGCAACAAAAATAATTTAGCAAAGCAATGATGTTTGAAGCTGTTACAATCTAGGAACAATTTCTTGTGAATGAAGGAGATGAGATTCGCTCTAAAGAACTGATATGTGAAGCAACAGTTGAGACTGTTGAACCTTGTAATTTTCAAACTAATAATTTGTTTATAAATGAAGGAATTATAGGTGATGATGAAGTACTTAAGAAATGTCACAAAGAAATTGAATTGTTGGATTATTTGCTGGAAAACTCGGAGTATGACAGTGTGATTTCAGAAGGAGTTCACTACAGTGGACAAGAGCAAAAATACATCATTGAAATAGATGGTGTGGAAGAGATACTTGTTGACAATTTCAAGAGTTCTTTGGATAACTATTTAGAGAGGTGGAATTAGCATATTGATGTGCTGATCGAGGAGGAAAAGTTAGAGCATCATACTGAAATGTTGCAAAAGTAAGAAGAGGCACTGAGGCCTTATGTTTTTCTTTTTAATAATTTTTTTGTGAGTGCAGGTTTTGTTGCAGATGCTAGAGAAAATTTGGCTCATATGAGCAACCAAGTAAAGATGGAAGAGGAAGATTCTGTGGAAGTATTTAATCCATGGAACAGAGATATTATGTTGCTGGAAAGAATGCTAGAGAATTAGGATTTGATGTAGAAAGAGATAATCATGAAAGAGAGTAAGGATGAAAGGGAGGCAGTAAGAATATGACAACTTCAAAGAGAAAATAATGAACAATAGTTTGAAGATGAGTGGACAGAGTATAGTAGTAAATGGTAGAGTATGTACCAACTCAAGGGTGTGTTAGAGATTGAGATTAAATAATTCCAGATGGAGGATACTGAAAACAACAAGAAGAATGATCAATCAGAACTTGAAACTAATTGACAAGGAGACAAGATGAAACAGAAGACAACAAACATATAGAAGCAACAAAGGAATAGAGAAAACAAATAACTAAAAACTAAAGTTTGGGACCCTGGAGATTTTCTATCCACATATGAGAACACATGATTGAGAGATCATGAATGTTTTCAACCTTGAGAGTCTGATGTAGGAGCATTCAGCTTAGAAATTTCATTTTATTTTAGTAGTCATAGGGGGTCCTATGTTTTCAAGGAAGTTAGTATCCTGAGTATTAAATTAATGTAACTATTAAGGTTTTGAGTGATTTTAATGAGAGAAACTAGAATAGGGATTAATTAAGTATTGTGAGGCATATTT
This sequence comes from Pinus taeda, assembly GCA_000404065.3. Taxonomy (NCBI): domain Eukaryota; kingdom Viridiplantae; phylum Streptophyta; class Pinopsida; order Pinales; family Pinaceae; genus Pinus; species Pinus taeda. The sequence goes on from APFE030368370.1 coordinate 14,053, forward strand.
GTAAATGTTCTCGAATGTACGAGAGCATGAGTGATGATGAGTGATTACTAAGGATTGAGAGATTTTGAAATATTGTAAATCCTAGATTAGGAATTGGTTTCATGATTTATGGGATTAAAGAGAATCCTTAGGATTTAGTTAAGTTATTGAGATCCCCAAGGGATCATTGAGAGATTTTAGGACTTGATGAGAAGATTAACGATCTCAGCCAGGAAATGGGTTATAGAACCTTTTGTATAAATGTAAGCCTAAAAGGCATAGAAGATGGTTAGCTAGATAGGAGTTAGAGAGTAAGTTAGTTAGATAGGGTTGATTGTAAGCCTATGGGCAGGAAAGAAAAATGCTACTAATAGTGAAGATCAGGCTAGAAAGGAATCCTTTTGTAATTATTTGTTTATCAATATAGATAACTCCATTTTTTAGTTTGTGTGGTGTGAATGGAGTAATTGAATGAATTGTGTGTGAATTTTAGTAATTTTGCATAACATAGGTTTGCAGGTGTGCAAAACAAGAGATGAAATGTAGACAAGTGTGTTACGAGTTTATACACAAAAAATATTGGAGAAACCTTAATGTTACAATGAAGGTATACTGTAAGGCTTCTTAAAACCTAAGGAGTTGCACAATGGAAGCATGATGGTGTGAAAGGATGAAGTAATGCAGTGAAGATCGAAATCAAAACAAGTGAATATTGGAAGGCGGAAATAAATATGCAGGAAGAAAGTCAAGCAAATGGTCTATTACATAGTTAGAGATAAAATAATGTAGTAGCGAAGCATATTCATCGGATCAGCTATATCAATGAACGAGAGTGAGCCAGATAGATGGCTAGGATTAAGTCGCACAAAATAAAGTTAAGAAGATGAACAACAGAGATTTAAACCACGTGTAAAATAGTAGAGCGGTTGTCATAGGCGGTAAGTAGTTTCTCGTGTGGGCTCAATGTTGTAAACAATATTTCTGAATTCTATGCAATTAGCATTAACAATTGACATGTAGAACAGGAAAGCCAGAAATCTCGCGTGCTCTCAGTCTAGTATTGGTCGTACATGTAATCTTAGCGATATTACGTGATCATCGTTGGATTGAGATAGGAGAGATAAACAGTAGAGATCTTCTGGGTAAGTTAATGATCGGGTGATGTGATAACTGTTGGATTAAGGAATGATATCAACGGTGGAGGTTGAATGAGCTAAAGGTTGAGCATTGGAAAATGTGTAAAGCCATATGAATCAATGGAAAGGTAAGGTTTAAGTATTATATGAATATTTCTATTATAGAAAATTTATAATAGAAATAAGTGGAATAATATATTATGGGTTAACTTGAGTTTGACCAAAGTCTAAAGACTGTGGTATGGTTAATATGCATAGGTGACTAAAATCAGAGTCGAAGCTTATATGATATTTTGTTACTGCGGGAAATAAAATCAACCAAAGGGTTGTAGAAGGTTTTGCATCAAAGGTTTATTAAAGTTTATGACTTTGGATAGTTAATTAAACGTTTTCACGTAGAGTTTAATTAAGGACATTAAACGTTGGTTATAGAGGGTTTTCACCATGGATTAGGTGATTAATATTGGGACATCGTGTGACATGCAATTTTATTTGCATGCAGTGGGGATATGTGGCTTAGGCTTCCTCATTATGGTGTTTATGCCTAAGGTTGCCATCAAAAAAGATATATGAATTCCATACACTTCAGATGTCAAAATAGCCAAGTAGGTCTGGGACACCCTTGAGAGGAGTTTTGTTGTAAGGGGGAGCATTGAAGTTAAACATGAAGTTGGATCTATAGTAGGAGATCTACAATGAGATGAAATGTTTGTTCAATCCAACTGTGCTCAGTCACAAGTGGAAGATGTCTGTGAAGTATTTGGAGAAGAAGAAGAGTAGGAGTGCATAGATGCTCGTGAATCTCACTATGCACAATGACAGGTATATTAAGGTTTGGTGAATCCAGCAACAAAACGTTTTGGTGGAAATTTGGTGAATCGAGGAGGGGACTTTGTTAATGACAATTTTGTGAATCTACCAACAACGCTTGTTGATGATAGTGACGCTTCCATTCAAGCTACCAATGATATGGTTAATATAGAAATTCAATTTGCTTATGTTAACATTGACGAATATTTGTTTCCTAATGATGAATGGTTACAGATGATGCAAAAAAAATATCATATAGACATGTTGTGAGAAAATCACACTTGAGTCAGTGTAAGACAACATGCCTACAGTAGCATAGGTTAGTACATAAGTGGAAGAGACAAAGATAGAGACAAAGGCATAGATAGAGACATATGCAAAGAAGGAAGCCCAAAAATAGACAATAGAGACAGATGTAGAAGTAGAGCAAGAAGTGCAACAGGAAAAAACTCTCATTAGAGAGCAAAAGGAACAAAATGAATGTGGTTCTACAAATATTTTTAATTCTAACAATGATTTATAGTATGAAGGTACACAAAACGATTATGAAGAAGAGTTAAATTTCCTTGAAGCATGGCTTGCAACACCATGTCTTGACAAGGTCTGCATAGAAGCTACAGAAATGAATACTGAAGACAACTTGGATGATGAAAACATGAATGTAATTTCTAGGTATTGGAGTTCTGAAGAAATATTTTTTTCTTATAAACTTACGTCATAGAAAATCGATGATGAACATCACATAAAAAAATATGACATCTAGCAATAGTCCACATACAAGCCATTTTTGAAGAAGGTCGGGACATCTTTTGACAACCTAGAAGAATAGAAGCCCTACATTAGAAAATGAAGAAACTAATGTTTGAGGGACACGACAAGAAGAAAATGGTGAAACAATTTAGAGGCTATAAGATATGGAAAAAGAGAATAAGAAAACTAAATGTAGTTGGATTCATTTTTTTTTTTAATTGTAAGCCTAGTTGAGATATAGACCAACAAACATCTTAATTGAATTTTTATGTGGTTGTAATTAAGGGGGACTGTTGGAGAATCTAATTCCAACCTGGTGCTAGGTGTCAAAACTATCCATCTAAGTGTCCCAGTTCAATTTTATTTTAGTCATGTCTTGTTGAATTGAGTTCAGTTTTAATGCAATCATTTATTAATGATGTCTCTAATATAATTTGTAATATTGAAAAGACTTATATCTACTCAATGATTTCTCTTCATTTTTTGTCAAAAACTATTTGTTCTGAAGAAAATAAAAGCCAAAATCAAGAATCAATCATGGTCAACACTTTCTGTCATAGAAGAATCCAAGAAATAATCTTATTTAACTGATTCTTAGTATTGAAAAGACTTATATCTCCTCAAGGATTTCTTTTCATTCTTTTTCAAAAACTATTTCTTCTGAAAAAAGATAAAAACAAAAATCAAGAATCCATCATGGCCAACACTTTCTGTGATATAAGAATTGAAGGAACGATGAGAATAACAATGACTTATGAATACTACTGATTCTAAAGCAAATAAATTCCAAAATCAATAATCAATCGTGGCTATCAATTTCTATGAGAGAAGAATAATCAAAGGAATGATGAGAAGAATATTAATAAGACTATTTACTATTATGTATATCAGTTCTTTGCACCAAGTTAATGAAACCATAATTTTCACGAGTTTAGTTCACTAAAACCATAGCGGCAATTTAAAAGAATTTTGCTCATGATGATGGTGTCCTTCATTTTCTTTCGACAATCGCCTTCCTCCGCTCAATCCAGAAGATGTCAAGTCCCTATCATGATCAACAATGTACTATTTGAATTGGCCCAAATATTGCTTGTGGGATTGCAATTATGTTCAAAGATAATGTTGTGCATCTTTGTTGAAATAATCTATGAAATCTACGAGGTCCATTGTTTCCACATTCTGCACCAATTAGTCATTGTTACCTACTTTGTTGATGTTGCTGCGATCGACTATGTTAATTAGGATCTTTGAAGTTCAATTTTTTTCTTCTTCTGATGATGGTCTTTACTTCTAGCCATATGGTGGTCTGTGTAGTATTGTTTTCCTCCAAGAGTGAAGGGATAGTCGCACACTAGGCATTTATACCTAGCTTGCAAAGCCTTGGAGGAGTTGTTGTGAAAATATCTGAACTTTGTATTCTCTCAACAATAGGTTGAGAAGATGGGCTTGGATGAACACTCTTTCAGAGCTTTTCTAAGCTGTTGATATGTATCCATTTCATTCAACTAAATATGGTAGGAAAATCTTTTAGGCATTGTCTCCTCATTCTATGGTCTCTGCTTCTCAAACATGGTTCAGAATAATTCGTATCCATAATGATCTGTAACAAGATGTTTTTTTTGCTAATCATTCAAGTTGAATGGTGTGTGAGGTAGTGGAGAATTTATAGGGTTCGTTTCGTCTTCCCCACAAGGGAAGGATTTTTTGTCATTTTCTTCTTGATGGGCAATCGATGGAAAGCTAAAATTGTTTTCCTCTTTTTATATATAGACTTCTCCCAAATGAAAAGACGCAAAAGAATTTATCTAATATGATGCTATTTGTATTGCTATGAAAGGAAAGAGCAGAGAAGAACATCATTATATGTTAGTAAATTGTTTTTCATTGTTTTGAAGTTGGTTGAATCAATTTTTCCATGGATGAGTTTATTCAATAGATTGTCTCTTACAATATATCTAGATATGTATAGTTTATTTTTTATTTTAATTTAGTTTTCATTAGTATTGGAAATTGTAACTTATCACATATATTATTAATTTTTTTTATGTTAATATCATTACCTTGCAGGAATTACAGGGTAAGTTCCTCAGATAGAACACCAAAGGACACTACTCACAAATAGATCACAAATCAATACACCAATATTATTGACGTGGTTAAAACCCTCAAAGATGGAAACAATCCACGGCCTGAGCCAGCGCGACCACTTTAGGTAATTTATTAATAAAAGATGAAAATTTACATAATCTTCTCTCATGAACAGTTACCAAACAAATGACCCTCCATGCTCTTTAAATAGAGATCATGGACCAATTGAGTGTTAAGGCACGGATCATGTGTCGGTAATACCAAGGAGAGAATGAACCGTCAGATCACCTCATGTCTAGAACATATTGTGACCATCAGATTGTAAGTTACAAAAGTACATAGTAAAGAAACATGCTTGACCTAACTTTACATTAAACCAAGTTAAACTTAACTATTTCCGATGTCGGAATATCCTAATATCCCCCCTTAATAACAACTTGGGATAGAATTGAAGGATGTATAAATATGACACAGTAGGAGAAGGAAGGAGGCATTAGAGCCTACGCTCCTTAGTGACAACTTCCTGAACTCCAACCATAAATCGAAGTTTAGTAAACTTCGCCTCTATGAGAGCCTTTGTAAAGATGTTTGCAACTTCATAATCTATTGAACAATATTGCACTTCAAGAACATGGTCATGAATGAGCTTTCTGATGAAGTGCATGTGCATTTCAATGTGTTCGTTGTGCTAATGTTGGACTGGATATTTGCATAGTTGAATGGCACATTGATTATCACACCAAAGTTTAGCCAGATGCTGCTACTGAAAGCCAAACTCTGATAGGATTTGACGAAGCCACAGGGCTTCCTTAAGAGCTTCTATGACACCACGATACTCTACTTCTACTAAAGAAAGAGAAATGGCACTTTGTTTCTTGCAATCTCATGTAATAGGTCCTGATTCAAGAGTGAACAAATAACTTGCAGTAGACTTCCGATCATCAAGGTCACCTGCCCAATCAGAATTAGTGAAAGCAACCAATAGAGGAGATGCTTCTGCACTATAATGAATCCCAAACTAAACTGTATCTCAAACATAATGAAGTATTATTTTAGCTTCTTTCCAGTAACTTTCATGTGGGTTTTTCATAAACCGAGTAATAAGGCCAACAACAAAGGAAAGGTTAGGATGAGTATGGGTCAGATACAAAAGTTTTCCTACAAGTTGATGGTATAAGGTAGCGTCAACTTCAGGGGAGGTACAAGTGACTAAAATTTTGGCTCCAAAATGAAAGGGAGAAGGAGATGGCTTACAGTCTTCCATGTGAAAATGGCGTAGAAGATCATAAGCATACTTTGACTGGGAAAGGGAAATACCTTCCTTGGACAGCAATACTTGAAGACCACGAAAATAATGCAAGTGTCCTAACTCTGTTGTTTCAAACTTATTTCTAAGGATGGACTTCACATGGTTTATAAGGTTGGTATTAGTACCAGTAAGGATAAGATCATCAACATAAACAACAAGAATGATAAGAGACTTGCCCACTTTCATGGTCTAGACAGTATTGTCAGAATGAAACCTAGAAAAGCTAGTTTCTAAAAGAAAGCTATCCATTTTGGCATACCAAGCCTGAGGGGCTTGCTTGAGACCATAAAGGGATTTCTTAAGTTGACATACAAGGTTGGAGTCTGTTTGTATAAATCCTTTAGGTTCTTCCACATATATTTCTTCATGCAAGTCCCCATGCAAGAAGGTAGATTTAACATCCATTTAATGGACTTACCATTTGAAGGAGGCAGCAAGGGAAGGAACAAGGTGGATAGAGTTCATTTTGGCAACCGGAGAGAAGGTTTCAGTATAGTCAATGCCTTCAACATGTGAAAAACCCTTAGCAACAAGACGAGCTTTATGTTTATCAACTTTTCTATCTGGTCCTTACTTGGCTCAGTAAACCCATTTGCATATAACAAGTTTTCGTCCCTTTGGAAGAGGAACAAGATCCAATGTATCATTTGCCAATAATGAAAGATATTCTTTATTCATAGCTGCCTCCCAATCTGGATGGGTTGAAGCTTCCACAAAGGTGTCAGGATCATAATTCACTGAATCTTGAACCAACAAAGAAGAGGCTCTATCAAACTGAGAACATGTACTTCGTTGATCTGTAGGATCACCAATTGATGTGACCCTCAAATAGCTCTGATACCATGTAGGAATGTACATGGTAATTTCCTTAGATAGAACACCAAAGGACACCACTCACAAACAGATCATAGATCAACACACCAGTATTCTTTACTTGGTTAAAACCCTTAAATAGGGAAACACTCCACGGCTTGAGCCAACGCGACCACTTCAAGAAATTTATTAATAAAATAATGAAAATTTACATAAGCTTCTATCATGAATGGTTACCCTACAAATGACCCTCCATGCTCTTTAAATAGAGATCATGGACCATTCGAGTGCTAATCCATGGATTAAGTGTTGGTAATACCGAGGAGAGAATGAACTGTCAGATCACTTCATGGCTAGAACATATTGTGACCATAGGATTGTGAGTTACAAAAGTACATAGTAAAGAAATGCACTTTACCTAACTCTACACTAGACCAAGTTATACTTAACTATTTCCTGTGTCGAAACATCCTAACATACATTAGCTAGAAAAGAGAGTGCATAGGTAAATGAAGTGATTGGGTAATTTTGATTTATGTACAGAGCACCAATGATCCTATACTAGTTATTGTACTTTAATACGTTGTAAATACTATTAATTTCATTATTCCAGACTTGATATTTATCTAGAGTTTAATTAATTCCACGTTTCATCTCTTTTGTTATTTTTTTACTTCACTGTCGCATTTAAATTCGAGAGTCATGGTTCCATACTTATGCATTAACACTTGGTTTGATATTGTCGATGACCTCCTTAGCAAAATATTTGTACATTCTCTATCAATGCATCTTAACACTGTCCCTTCCAAGAGTTATAGACGTGCTTAGCTATAACGTAACCCAGACTCCGGAGTTGAGTTTGTTAGAGTCAGTCTGGTCAAGTCCTCCGTCAGAGATCAAAACTCTTTATGCATTTCATGATTAGGTGTCCCGCTCCATTTTCCCAGTTGCATTCCACTAGGGTCATGCCATAATCTGACAGAGAAGGTCATTATAGTCATTTCCCCCCTCATGTCTGGCTCTTGTTGGCTCAGGTCTTTTATCAATCATCATCGGAGTCCATGACAGTCAAGGTCTGGTCCTTTAAAGGACAAAGGTCATTTCGAGGTATAGTTCTAGGAATTCATCAATTCGGTACTTGAACATGTCCAGCAGAGCTATGCAGGCCAGAGTGAGGCCCTTACATAGTTATGGTTCAGAAAGCTTCATTGTCATGTGGATAGACTTTGAATCTTCTTCAAAACTCTGTTTTGAAGAAAAGTCAAATAGTGTCACTTATGACAAAATTTGCAAAAAAGTCGCCAGTTGATTTTTCAGAGGCAGTCATGGTTTCCGTGACCAAATATCCTTTCGTGTAATCCCTGCAAAGAGTGCTGAAAATTTCATCATTTGAGCTAAAATTTCAAAGGGAAAGTGAAAATGAGTGCGTTCTAAAGTCAGTGAAAAAGTGCCACAACACAACATTAGAAAATGGGTTTTTGAAGAGGCAAAAATCAAACTCATCTATCCCAAAGCTTTATATACAAATTTTCCACCAAAATCAGAGGCATTGTGCAAATCAAAACTAGTGGGAGACATTGCAAAGTGATTGGAGTGCGTTGGTGAGCATTTGTAGCAAGTAGGAGTCGTTTTTCAGGGCGCGGTGCACACAGCCCCTGCCCCCAGTTCAAAGTTATAACGCACGCGGTGCATACCCAGGGCATGGAGCATTGGGCTTTGTGCGCAGCGCATACAAGCTGAGGAGCAAAGAAGGAGAGAGAAGCTGGTTGGAGGTGAGGTTAAGGGCGCGGCGCACATGCAGGGCGCGACGCACATAGCCCCTGCCCATTGTTCAAGCTTATAACGCGCGTGGTGCACAACCGAAGCACGGCGCACACAAACAAGAGTGTGGCGCACATAGACAGGGGCATGGCACACAGAGGCAAAGTGCCCAGAATGTGCCAAACTCACTCAATCTTTTTTGTGGAGCACATAAATTTGTAAGGTAGGCTCTATTAACTCACTTGTTCATCAAATTGGTTAAAGACATGGTGGTTTTTATGCCCAATGATGGAAATGAAATAAAACTCTTAAAGCGACCCTATAAAGACACCAAGAGACCATTTTGCTAGGGTTGTGCAATTGTATTGTTGATGCCAAGGTCCCCTTTTCCCTTTCTTATCTTTTTCCCTTGTTCCCCTATGCCATTTTTCCTATCATCACTGCCCTAACACTACCAAACTCACATTCCCTTTCCCCTCCTCCTATTGCTCAATAGGAATTCTAAACCCTACCTCATCAAAATTCCCAAACTCCTCCTACATCCATAACAAATTTCTCCCTATAACCCCTATTCCTATTTCATCACTCCCTTCCTAACAGTCCCTGTTTCATTGTTCCCCTTGGTAACAGATACTACAAAGGCACCCAGCCACACACCATCATCAAAGGGGTAGCCTAATCACATCCCACATTGTAGTCATGTCATCACAACATTCGTCCGAGTATGAGAGGGAGACACAGAGTGACTCATATTCCAAAGAGAAGGCTCCCAGGAGACACCACAAGAGTGGCAAACATGTCAGGGATGAACCCACTACCCTCACCGAGTTACAAGCATTCCCTCTTGCCATGTCATCCTTCCAGTACTTATCATGTTTTGAATTTTGTTAAAGCGTGACAAATGTCAGAGTTCATCATGAGTTGGCCCAGTGATTTGTGCTTCATCTACATGGACGTCAGTCTACCTTGGTCGAGGTCACTTTCACCTTGACACCTGAAGCTATATCATTGGCAACAGGTATTCCAAATGTTGGGGAGCAGTGGCATAAGAAGAAGAAGGTGGAAAGGCATCACTATGAGCCTTACATCAAAAACAGATTCGTGAATGAGCTCACAAGAGTATTTCCCTTCAGATACTTGAAGAATGAGTATGCTCCACTCACCAGGTTGATCATGAAATACTTCAGCTGTGAGGGGAGGTTCTCTAGACTGTATGCCTATCATATCCGCTTGCTCATGCACTTTACCAGGGTGAGGATGATGAACCTCCCATTTTTCATATGCAAGAATATAGAGAGGATGAACACCTTCATGCTGCATAAGACCCCTCAGCAGCAGCTTAACAGTGTCTATCACTTCGCTCTCATTCAGATTTTGGTAGATCATCAGTTGGGATTGCAGGGCATTGCTTGGGAGGACTTCATCTCTCGTGACTTCTTCAGCACACCACAGGTACTATTAGAGCCCGAGAAGGAGATGGGTGGTCCTTCTTATCAACATGAGTGCCATGAGATCACGATCATACCATTTTTGGTGACATATCAGAAAGGCAGTAGGAACTTGCTTGCAACAGCAAAGCGAGTGTTATCTCCACCCGGGGTGGAAGGGGCCTCACTTCTGGCATCGACTACACAGGTATTTGACAATGGCAAGGAGCTCGTACATGATGAGGGGCCATCAAGTGCACAGCAGACCGGTGTCATCCTCATTCTGGACGAAGAGACAGAGGCAGAAAATGCCAAACTTAGGATGATGATTCAGGAGCAGGACACGGAGATCAAGGACTTGATACTGAATTTTGAGAGGGCTAGATGGGTCATCAAGTATCTGGAGTAAAGAAAAAAATCGCTTGAGGACCAACAGACGATCATGGAGCTGCAAAGCATTCATGAAAATCGACAAGCTGTCCAGCAGAGAGTGATCGAGCTCACTACCTTAGAGCAAGAGATCAACAATGACCGTGAGTCTTGGTTGGATCGGGTCAATCTACAGTTGGAGAAAAAGATGGAGAAGGAAAAGAGGGACACTACCATACTAAGGAGGATGGCTTGTCATTACAGGGCATGAAACATGAGCACAAAGGCCCGAATAAGGAGCTTGAAGGCTAAATTGAGTGAAGCAACAAAGGAAGAAAAAGAGGAAAAAGAGAAAGATCGGCTTAGAATCTTGGTTGAAGCTTCCTTGGCATAGCATATCACTTCACAGAGGACCTCCAGCCCAAGTTTCAAGGAATTTGGGAAAATTTTGGTCACAGGACAAATTTTTGGCACAAAAACAAGTTTTTTCTCTATACGCACCGCGTTACTGGCGCGATGCGTAAGATTGGGAGCTCTAAATGAGAAATGGTTTGCGTTTTTGGATTCGGCATGCAGAATAAAAATGACTAGCACTGGGAGCAAGAAATTTGGAGAAGATCTTGGTGACCGAAAGCGCAAAATACACTCAAAAATGGCCTCACTGCCCCTATTTTGACACACAGGAAGCAGCCTTGGGAGAATGAAGATTTGGAGGGGAAAATGAGCTCCAAATTCAAAAATTATATTTTGGTTAGAAAGTAGATAGGACAGGCTTTCTAACAAGCTATCCTACGCTCATTTTGGACTCCGAAAAGTGCCTCAAAACTGGCCTCAAAGTGGCATGATGCATACATGAAAGGGGCGCAACACATATAGGAAAAAGGGCCGGAATGCCTTCATTTCGCGAAATTTCGCTTCCCAACTTTTTGTAAGTGGGCCCACTCACATGCATTTCAGCTTTTCAGCACCTAAGGTGGTTTTATAATTATATTCACTCCAGATGGTCAGTTATCCAAGTGGAAAAGGAAGGCAAAGGGCCACCAGGCCATTTGTCATGCTTGTGGCACTGCACCTGTAGCTGATGTTTGGCTCTCCACCTTCAGTTTGTAATTATTCGAGTAACTCCCCAACCCTTGGGTGTTCTATCTCTTCATGGAACATTCTATATATTGTATGCAAACCATCTGCAAAGGGTTGGTTGGCTTGTAACTTCTGGGAGACTGTGGGAAAGAAACTATGTTTCTGCATTGTATATTTTTATAGAGGATTAATGAAAAGTAGTGGATTTGTTTCATGCAATTCTTGTGGTTGTGAGTATAGCAAATGTGTCCCTTATGTTTCATATATATCTTGTTATGTTTCATAGCTCATTTCATATTCACTTCCATTGAAATTTTCTAAGTTAGCTAAGGTAGAATTCAATTTTATTGCTCTGCCTGTGGGAAAATTTCATGTACAGTGTTCATTCTTCTATTGAAAAGGATTCATGTTGTCCATGCCCTTTTCACCCTCTCAATCAATCTCTCCATTCCACCATATCTTAAAACTAAATTGCTATGCTTTCCGCCTACCTTGTATCATGAAATAATCTGTGCTTTTGTATTAAATTCTCTGTTCATTTGAGGTCCAGTGGTCCCATAACATCCTAGAAACACACTCATTCATAAAAAACACTCCTTGTATTCATATTCACTTACTAGCCTAAGATAAATATTTCACTGTAAGTCACCTCAGGCCTTTTCATTTATCTATTCGCTAAGTGTGACTCGGAGAGAGCCCTCTCCTGTTCTGCTAGGGCTAGCTACCAGACTAAGCGTGGTTTGTGTTTACCCTGAATTTTTCCTTCCTTCAGCCTAAGGCAGATTTAGGTGCTAACAGAGTTCATTAGGATAACTGTCACCTTGGATCTACGGTCTGGATAGTTTGGGGTTATATTTGAGAGTGGTGATTGAGGATGGTGGTTATGGGAATAGTTGCTTGCATCTTGTAGCCTCTCATCTGACTGATTTACAATAAAAAATTTAAGGATGGAAGTTTATCTTTAAGTTTAGAAATTTTGCCAAATCTTACTAGTCACTAATATGAAAATTGTTAATTTTTTTTTAGGTAAAATAATTCTATACTATAAAATTTGGGCCAATCATTTTTAGAAAAAAACTGAAATTGAAAAATCGTTCCTTTTTAAAAGCATGCAAAATTAGCTCACCGTCCATTATTAATTAGCCCCTAAAATTTTCCTTGCTCATTTGGTTATACCACATTCATGGTGCGACTATGCAATAATGATAACTTTATGCAGATAGGACATCCTTGGCCTTTACCTTGCCCACTGATGAGTAAGATTTTGTAAATTGCCAGTGTTGTTTTCTCTCCTAATCTCTGTTGAGATTAATGTAGAAACATATCAAATTGAACCCTAGATTAGGATTATGTTCCTATTTTCTAGGATTCTGTTCAACTTCCCTAAATGTGTGCTTCTTATAAATATTCCTCATGTATTGAATAAAATATAGAGTGTGTTCTGTAGTGGCAGTCTTATAGATTGTGTTCCACACCTATAAGTTGCTCAGTTGATTATTAAAGTTGATTTGTATTACTTTTGACAAGGTATCAGAGCTACAGGGTTGAGGACATTTGTACTGTGAGACCAGCACAGCTGGAGGGAGATTAACGCATTTTAAAGGTGATAGTCATGCTGACTTCACTCATTGCCTTACATGATTTTTTGTTTTAAGAACGACGTAAGTGAGCCATTCTCAAATCGCATTGACCGTCTATTGTGAGTAGTCTGGGGTTGTTGACGAGGATGCATTTTTTTTCTCTCTACATAATTGGATATATTTTTTGTGGATCATTGCCAAGACTTCAAGAAGGAAGATGTCGTTGCATGGTAAATTGCAGTTGTGTGGTAAATTGTTGTCATTGTCTACTCGCAGTAGTTTTTTTGAATTTTCTCTTCATTGATGTAGGATTGAGCCTAAGTGGAGTCGTTGTTGCGGGTCAGCCAAAGGAGCTACTATTGACGATTTGTGCTCGAAGGCGGTGTTGAAGGAACTGCTACTAATAATATAATGTTGTCCGAGAAAAGACTGCATGGTTTTTGCAATCTAGAAGGCGCCAAGACTGCAGATCCGAGGAGGCCATGGAGGAGGCCACGGTGAAGTCTATGGTGACAAGGTCATTTGGATCGCTGCAAGACTGTCAAGATTGGAGGTGTGTGGAGGATACGACGATCTGGACAACCATTCCACCTGCTTGATTCCTAGGAATGTTTTTTTGCATCCAGTAGTTGACTTTTGGATCGTTGGACTGCCAGATTAGGTGGTCTAGAACTTCGTTTGTTGACACATTAGCGTAGAAGGATGAGAAACATTGTCATCGAGGGTGAAGCCCGTGTGATATGATGCCGACTCCCAGAGTGAAATTGAAGTTGCTAGCTTGAAATCCATGGAGGAAGCCAACACTGCAAGGAGTAAGCTATTGGTGCGTCAAAAGCCCAGGTCGAAATACATTTCAAAAAATTGGAGGAATGGTGCCCAAGAGAATTTCCATTGGAACATGTTTTTAAATTTTTTAAATTCTTTAATTAAAGAAAGGAGAGGGTTTGTTATTTAAAAAGGGATGATTTTTTTTAAAGGAAAATAATTAAAGTTTTTCAATTCTTTAATTAAAAATATGGAGAGGCTCTTTATTTGACATAAGGAAAAATAAATGGTGCTCTTTATTTGAAAAGGGGGGGAAATTGTTTTCTTCTTTTTTTTTTAAGAGGAGGAACTGAAGTTTTTTATAAGAAAAGGGAGGGCGGGGTTTTGGGATCTTTTTTGTTTTGGATATGGGCTTAGTTTTTTGTTGTGGATCTAGCGGTTGGCAGTGTTTTTTTTTATAAAGATCTGTGTTTTTTTTTAAATTGTCGGGGTTGAAGTTTTTTTTATTCATTCAAACTGAATAATCAATTAGCAAAAGCTTAACTCAATGAAAACAAGCTGGATGGATCTAGTTAATTTGGTTGGAAATTCAAGTTGTAGACTTTGCTTGAGGGATACAATGCATTGACAGTTGTGAAAAATGATGAGGTGAAGCCGAGCCTCATTGTGAGAGGAACAACAACAATAATAGAAGACTGGGACAAGAGAGCGACTAAGGCAAGAATGCTCATGAAATTGTGAGTCAAAGATTACATTATTCCCCATATCCGTGATTGCGATACTTCACTAGAGATCTAGAAGACTCTCAAGGAACTCATGAGGTCAGGAACACCAATCAATTGTTGTTCTTGAGGAGAAATATTCTATCCATCAAGATGGAGGAGAATGAGACAATTGTAGCATTCATTTCGTAGATCAAGGAGCTCAAGAACAAGTTGGGTGATATCAGTGAAGTTATCTCAGATACAGACCTAGTCATGATTACCATGAATGGTATGATTGACGAGTATCAGATGTTCATCACTGGCTTGAATGCAAGATAAAAAGTTCCCGTGTTTGAAGAATTGGTAGGGATCCTAATGCAGGAGGAGGAAAGATGACTAGCTCATAAACCCTAGAGTTCAGATTTGGCCTTAATGGCAAAGAAGAAGCCCTTTAAAGGAAAGCCAAATGTAGCACAACCCCACAGAGAAATATGCTCTCACCTCAAGGTACGTCTTTCAATAGAAATGACTCTGTGACCAAATGTTTTTATTGTGGTAGAACCGGCCATATAGCCAGATACTACATGAAAAAGAAGTTTGAAGAAGGTTGGAAGTGATAAGAAGCATGCATGTCATTTTGTTGATGAGGAACACAATCACAGCATTATACTGTTCATATCTGACTCTACACTTTTGGCTAAGGAGGATGAAGTAGATACTTGGTTTGTCGACTTAGGTGCATCCATCCACATGACAGGGAATAGACAGTGGTTGGAAGACTTCAAAGAAACCAACAGTGGAGAAAACATCTATCTTGGTGATGATAGAGGGTACCAAATCAAAGGTTATGGTAATATTCCTATTGTTTTCCTTCATGGAAATATTAGGCATATCCATAATGTGATGTATGTACTGGGGATAAAAAAGAATATGATCTCTATTTATACTATAACTGATCAGAATCTCAAGGACCTTTTGGATTGTATGAAGCCTATTGGATTAGGTATTCCTATGGGAGGATTATACAAGCTAAATGTCAAAAGCACACCACATCAGGCATTGACATCATCTACCATGATTAAAATGGACTTATGGCATCAGAGTTTGGGCCATATTAAATTCAATGATATGCTACTATTACAAAAAAGAGGTATGGTCGAAGGTCTTCCTATTTTAAAATCTATTCATATTGATTGTGATGCATGTGCACTGGGAAAGTTTCATAGAGATGAATTTCCAATGAGTCCTAATAGAAAGAAGAGAGATATACTCGAGCTGGTACATGTTATCACCCCAAGAAACTCTCCTAGGTTGTATCTCAGAGATGCTCGCAAACATTACAAACTCAACATAATGTTGGAAATGGATGAATTGAAGGGATGATTCTTGTTCAAGCCAGATAACCACTCCAAATATGCTTAACTCTAGACATGCGTGAACACCCCCAGACTACAAGGCTTTAAACCACCAATTAATCACAGTTTAAGGATTTGGTGAATATGGAGAATATTGACCACACCAGTAGATGCACATGACCATGTGATGGCTGGCCACAACCAGTAAGAGGTCTGCAAATCTGTTTCCTATTGCATAGGCAAGATGAGAGCTCTCTGTCACTAAGTAAATAGAAACCTAAATAACACATTCACTGATACATGCAAGACTTTAACACAGATGTAGGATGATAGCTCCTCTAATGCTAAATATCAAGAGTTCATGAAAAATGCATCACAGGCATAGCCTAGAATAGAATAGAAATGGAAAGTGAGCAATTAACAACAAAAGAAACTTGTATTAGCTGAAAATGAAGACGAGACATTGTAAGTATCAAAGTAGTTACAGTCTCAAGAAGTTGAACCTTACATCAAAACACCAACCATCAAACCTAATTACATTGTGTTTTCGGGTATATATAGAGTTTGATTACAAAGATGTTCTGTTGTTCTATGCGTGGAGTAGTCATAATGGACCACTAACCACTTTAACTGTCTAATGGAGTCTCTGGTACAATCTACCTACTTCAGTGAATGGATTTGATCTTTTATGATACTCTGTTGTCCTTCTTGAATAGGTGGAGTGTTGCATGAAAGAAGCTGCATAACTGATAAATGCATTCAACTGCTCGAGGCACGTCCTTTCTTTCTCGTCCATACTATCCCTTGAATACAGTTGTTGGAGTTGAAATGCACCAGGTACAGGCGCACAGGTTACCTTCATCCTTCGGGAGCATGGAATGGCTATGGACATGAAAAATATGGCGGAGGCATGAGTATGACGCGAATAGATATCAGCCATTGGACCACGCAGATGGACAATGGATATGGCTCAACGGGAGAAATTGGGAGGAAATGGGGTCAAGTGATCATGAGCCATTAGATCTCAGGCGGACAGATCCAATAGCTATCAAGCAGAAAAGGTACATGGAGTGTTAAAGCACGAGGATGGGTGAGTGGGTGGTAAGCGATATGTATCACATCGCTTTTGGTGGGTGAGTCGTAAAAATACGTCGGCGAGCAATGCGAGTCATCGGGCGACGCATGGCGGATGTGATAGGGTAGAAACCACTTTGATCATGTGTTATCAATTGGTTAGTTTGCGATAGCAAGAGGACCGAATGTCATTCGATTATGGTGGAGATGATCGGATGGCACAGGTTTGATTGCACGGGCTTCCAACTAATGTGATAGGAAAGGGCTTGCGAATAGCGCGCAGTCATGCGATCACGGTCTTGTGGGTTTAAACTTTGCACCTGGGGACCTGAGGGAAAGCGGGTTTATCTAGGGTTTTGGAGGAAAACAAGGATAGCAGGGGCTATGGGAGTATAAGGAAAATGAAGGAGAAGAAGGAATCAGAATGTTGTGAGCTCCCTATTTGCAAAAGGACACGTCCAAGCTAGTATTTGGTCCTCCAAATGCTGAAGTACATAGGAGAGCTAACACTGGCTCCTTCTGGGGATGAGATCCTCCCTATGAGGTCTCAAGAACTTGAAAATCAATGCCTTTCTGATGAAAAAAAATTATCAAAATTCCTAGTGCTCCATTCTGCACGGAGTCTGACTGAACCTACACTAAAACTGATAAAATAAAATATTTACAAATTTAAGGCCAAAAGACCTTAAATCACATAAATTTTCATAAAACACCCATTAAATGGGCCATAAAAAACTGCTTCTCCTTCCATGCATTTCAGCGTGAAGGTATTGTTCCCTTGGATTTGAGAAATGATAAAATTCCCTGTCCAGAAATCATCAAACTTCCCATGGTTGCATTTCTTTTCTTTCAGTGTATCCCACTTCAGGACCAAGTCTCCAACCTGAAAATTATCTTCCTTTGTCCCCTTGTTAAAGGATTCCTTGATCTTCTTCTGATTTGCTGCAGACTTTTCAACCAGCTGTTCTCTGATTTGGTGTACCTCTACTAAATCAGTGATCCTTTTTGCCATACCTTCTTCCACATTTTGATCTTCTTGTAAGAACTTTGCCACAGGAAGAGTTAATTGAATTGGGAATATAACCTCAGTGCCATAGACTAGCTTGAATGGAGAATTCCTTGTGGATTTCATAATGGTCGCTCTGCCAACCCATAGTGCATATTTGAGCTTAGAACCCCAATTCTTTTTGTTGTCCTCCAACAACTTTTTGATTATCCTTATCAGGCTTTTGTCAGAGGATTCTACTAGAGCATTGCCCTGAGGGTAGTATGAGGTGGAATGAACCAGTTTAATACCCATTGAATTGCACATGTCCACCAATTCTTTTGCTTTGAAGGCTGCTACATTGTCTATAATTAATTTATGTGGACAACCAAATCTGGTGAAGATATTCTCTGTCAAAAACTTCATGACCACATTATGATCAGCCTTTCTGGTCAGGATTGCTTCAATCTACTTAGTGAAGTAATCAGTGGCTACTAGGATCCATCTGTGTTGGCCACTAGAGTGTGGGTTGATCTCTCCAATGAAATCCAAGCCCCTCTGGTAAAAAGGGGCACTAGCATGAATGGGTTTTAAGGGCAGGGACTTCAATAGTTAATTTGCTTCAAATCTTTGGCACCTGTCACAAGCTTTAACAAATGAAAATACATCATAAAACAAGGAGGGCTAATAATATCCAACTCTGAGGATTTTGTGAGCTGTAGTCTTCTAGTCATGGTGCCCTCCACACATGCTGGAATGAAACTGCTGCATAACTTCTATAGATTTTTCTTTGTCCAGACACCTCGAAATCATTCCAGATGGGTCCCTCCAGTAGAGCAGATTTTTACATATGCAATATTTTGCTGCTCTGACCCTAATAGTTCTAGCTTGACTTGTGATTAAGTCTGGAGGGATTTCTAGCTTTAGCAAGAATTGAGCCATAGCAGAGTACTAGTCACAGGAATCTAGATTTCCAGCCAATGAGTGCTTTCTCCCTAATTTAGGTGCTTCTTCTTCCGTTTGGCCATTTTCTGCAATTGAGTCCATGAGATTTATGTCTAGCGTTCTGCAATTTTCGTCAGCCAATAGTCTGACAAGGCCCTAACCTCTGAAAATTTTGGTGGGCTTCAATCCTATATTAAACTCAATTAATGTTGCAATCCATTTAGCCCTTCTTCCATTAGCATCAGGCTGTGTTAGGACATCTTTTATTGAAGCAAAGGGCACATATGCCATTATGTTAGAATGTAGAATGTAAAATCTAAAAGCTTTCAAAGACTTGATAAGAGCATATGCTTGTTTCTCAGTGATATCATCTCTCAGTTCAGCATCCCTTAATGTTTTGTTGAAAAATGCCACTGGATGCTCTGAACCTTCTTCATCTACTTGCAATAAAACTGTTGCAAGGGTATCTTCAGAGGCAAATGAAAATATATGGAACTACTTGCTATAATCTGGACTGCTTAAAGTGGGAGCTTCCATAATGGATTTCTTAATGGACTCAGAGGATTTCCTTGCTGCCTCAGTCCATTTGATCTCCGACCCCTTTCTCAACATGGAAGTAATATGCTTCATGAGTTCTACAAAATTTGGGATAAGCCTGCTCAAAAAATTAAATTTTCCTAAAAAGGACTTGATATCCTTCTTTGATCTCGGGACCGGAAAAGTCTGTATTGCTTTTACTCTCTCTGGGTCAATCTGGATACCTGTAGCAGAAACAATATGTCCTAACAACTTTCCTTCTTCTAAAACAAATTCTGACCTTTTATGATTGACTGAAATCCCAAACCTTCTGCACTTTAAAAACACTTTCTTCAAATGTTGCAAGTGGTCATGATGACTGCTGGAGTATACTGTTATATCGTCAAGGTAGATAAGGACAAACTTATCCTTCTCTCCCACAAATGTTATATCCATAACTCTCTAAAAGGTGGCTCCAGAATTCATCAGTCCAAAAGGCATCTTGGAATACATAAAAGTGCCCCAAGGAGTGGTCAATGCAGTCTTCTCTTGATCATCTGGATGTACAACAACCTGATTATACCCAGAAAATCCATCCAAGAAAGACAACACTCTGGCTCCTGAGACCTTTTGCAGCAAATGCTCCATCTTGGGTAGATGATAGTTGTCTTTCTTAGAGCATTTGTTTAAGTTCCTAAGATCAACACAAAGTCTGATTTGTCCACTTTTCGTTCTTACAACTGCCAAATTTGCTACCCATTTTGAATATCTGAGAGGGACTATGATTTTGGCGGCCAATAGTTTCTTGATTTCTTTTTCAATTAGAGGAAGGAGCAAGGGGTTTATTGGTCTCAACTTCTGCTTGTAAGGTATAGTGTCTTTCTCTAGAGGAATTTTATGCTGGATGATCTTATTGTCATAAGTTTATAGGTCACTATATTCCCTAGAAAAGACATCAGCAAATTGCTTCATTAAATTACAGTATTCATCACATTGGTCAGCAGACATATGAGTGGACAGATTTATATATCTTGGATGACCTGGACTCCCTATATTATGCTTAAAGACTATAGTTTGGTATTCTTTTTGAGCAGCTTTGTAAGGCACATCATTCTGGTCAAACAACTTTTCTAAAGGAACTAGACCCTTAGGTATATAATTGATGGGAAGCTGGACAATGCTATCTCTACAAATTTTATTTCTAAGCTAGGATTGGGGATTTTCTTCCAAGGATTCATTATGTTGGTCAATTTTCATTTCAGAGAATTCATCAATGACTTGTAGGAACCTATTCACTTCATCATCATCTTCAAAAACTTTCCAATGCTGGACATTATCAGGCAAGGATGGTCTGTATTTCATTTGGACTTCATAAACTAGTCTGGGAGGCATGGGAGGGATGAACATGCTAGCAGACATAGCAAGGGAATCAACAAGCTAATTCTTGGCTCTAGGAATATATGAGATATAGAAATTATCAAAAGAGTCTTTGCGTCTCCATACCTCATCTCTGTATGCTTTCAGCCTTGGGTGCTTTGCTTGAAATGTTTTGTTTGCCTGTTGAATGATCAAATCAGCGTCTTCAAACACCTTTATGCTTCTGATTCCTCTGTCTTTAGCTGCGTTAAGGCCTAATATCAGAACCTCATACTCTGCTATATTGTTGGTGACTTAGAAAGCCAGCTTAAAAGACAGGTGTGTGCTTTCTTGTTCTGGAGATATCAGCACCACCCCTACTCCTGCAGTCTCCCTAGAACATGCTCCATCAAAGAACATCTCCCAAACTTGACTTCCTTGGTCTTCCTTGGCCTAAACTATTTGTTTCCTGAGCTACATTGAGGCCTTTCTGGATTCTTCTATTTAGAGAATGCATGATCCAAAATCAGTGTCCACGACAAAATACGATGATTGGAAGGGTTCTTCTCATCACTGATGATGTATGCCAGATGTGCTTCTCTGTACAATCTCCTCCTTTCTCCTCCAAACACTGGGACAGTGGCATAAGATAAATCATTTTGTAATGTTCCACCTAGTCTCTTAATCCATGCTCTAGATAGCAGCATGCCAAAATTAGGAGGGACATCTGCTACCATAATGTCCATCACCATGCTCTTCATGGGCAGCTGAGTTAGGGTAATGGCTAAATATTTGATAAATCCTAGACATTTTACTTTCCTTGAATCAAATGAGAATAGATCATGGTATGGTATGGTGATATCAAGGCCTAACTCTTCCATGACAGCCTTTGGCATCAGATTGTGGCGAGCCCCAGTGTCTAGTAGGCAGTTGTGGAGGATTTTGTCATGGATGGTCAATGAGACATAAAAATATGGAGAGTTATCATCAACAAGTTTAGTCATGGGGCTCAGCAAAACTAAAGATTTACCATCTTGCAAATTGACAGAGTCAGTGGAGGTTTGTGTGGATTTCAGCTCAAGAGCTTCAAGGATAGGCTTTCTAAACACTTCACTCTTTACAAGTTCTAACAGAGGCACATATATTTTTAACTTCTATACTTCTGCTTCAAATATGAAAGCGGAAGGTGACTTTTCAGGACCTCTTACCTCTTGAACAGGTGCTCTGATGATGGTTGGGTCAGCTGCTGGTCTTTTCTGTATGGTATTCTGTGACTTTGTTGGGACATCAACTTTTCGGGCAGGATTCCCCTTGGCATTGTTTGCTTGGGACCTCAGATTGTATATTTGTTGTTCACCAGTCTGCAGAATAGCCTCTCTATCCCACTCTTGACTAGTTTGGTCCTGCATCAATGCTTCTCCATATGCAGCCAATGTCAAAAAGGCAACACTGCCTTTATCTTCCATGCAATGGATTTCATCCTTTTCTTCAAATTGTTCTTCTTCCATCACTACATTTTGAAAAGGAGTTTTAACTTTCTGTTCTTCATTTGGTTCTTTTCCCCTTTGAATGATTTGCAATTGTTCATTTGCTCTTCTAAATGGATTTGGGTTTCTTGGAGAAAATGTGTTTGGAAACCTTGTCTTTCCTGAGTTTCGTTCAACCTTCAGCTTAGATATCTCAGCAGCTAATGACTCTATCATTCTAGTCATTTCATCTAATTTAGGCTCTGAAGATGAAACAGAGGAAGAAGAAGCCTCACCTCACTACCTCCTTTTGTCAGCATGACCTTTGAGCTTTTCTGCAGCCATAATATTAGATTCCACTTCTAGGGCTGCATCTTGCATATCAGCCAGACTGGCACATCTTCTTTCTCTCAACAACAAGCATAAATAAGAGTCAAAAGCATTGGCATAGGTGAGTTTGGCAGAGGTGGGGGTGTTGTGCCCTACAACAACCCCCCATTTCATATCAATATTATCTCAAAACCATAATATGAAATGGGTCCCTTTTTAATTTTGTTTTCTTTTTTTAATTGGTATCAATCTAGTTCTATTCTAAAAGGCCCAAAAAAATAAAATAAAACATTACCAAAAAGCCTTTTCCATAAACCCATCAAAAGCCTTAACCTAAAACGATTAATCTTTTGTCATTGTGATAAAGCGATCCCAAGATCGCATATCACAATGACAAAGGGAACACAACTTGAGGACATATTGGTTTGCTCTGATGCAAAATCGCTATCGGATATCGGCAATAAAAGAATTGGCGTAATTAAATCCCTCAATCCTCGATGCGATGTGATATCGCTATCGGCAATCGGTGATCGACTATGCACGCCTTCTTAACCGCCCCACTCACTACTCCCCACGCGATGCGATATCGCTATCGGCGATCGGGAATTCCAAATGGAACCAAAACAATGACTTATGATTTTCCACGATGCCCGATTGCGATAAAGGCAAAAGCGCAGTTTTCAAAGAAAACCATAAAAGTAGTTTAATACGATTTATTCGTAATTAAAGCACTATCTTTCGAAAATCCACTCATCCGCGCTCAACCGCCAAATCGCCCAAGTCACGCTTCAAATAAATCATTCGGCCATTAATCAAATTGACTGGTATTGATAAGATTGAGAGGCCTTAACGACCATTTAATGAAAACAGCAAGCCTGTGATCTATTTACAGATTTGATTCGCAGCCACCTTAAGTCAATCGATCACCATGAATTCATCAATATATATATATATATATATATATATATATATATATATCTTAGTCTATTTGATTTATGTTATTATTTCATGTATTACGCCTATCATTCTCTCTGTGCAGAATTCTCCCACAGAAACAGATTTGATCAGAATGGGAAAGAACTCCAAGAAGGCCACAATGCCTTCCGCTTTGCCGGCCGCTGGGCAACCTATTGTTGATCCAGGCAATAAAAAGAAATGGCTCATATCGGACACTACATGCCTGGGACTTACCAAAGCTACTTGGCAAGGCACATATAACCTGATTGAAGCTGAAGAGCCGAGGGTGACAGCGATACAAGTTTCTGCCGACAGCACCAGTAAATCCGAGGCTAATCTAAGTGACTTAGCCAACTCTTTTCTTCATCGAATAGCGGCCCAGGAGAAAATCCTCCCATATACAGATGTGGTAAGATGGGCGATTCAGGAAATCCCAATTACCGATAGAACTTTCAGCACTATAGATGGGAGCATTTTTGGTTCTTTTCGAGCCGAGGATCTAAGGCAAAATTATCATTTGCCGGTGGAAGAGAAGAATTATAACACGACATTCCTGGAGAAATTCTGAGCTGAAAATGAGATTGAGTCTGAACCCATTCGAGGTTGGAGACAAAATCCAGCAAAGCACAACCACGAACCTTCGGGTAAGTACTCGGTCGATTCTCTATGTTCTCCTTATTGCTATGCTGGAATTATGATGTGCACACTACGGGGATTACATGATTCTGCCAATTTTACCATAGAAATGGTCCCCTTAATGGAGGCAGCATGTAGTGGCGAAATAATGGATTGGGCGGATATACTATCCGATAAGCTAACCACTACCATTCTTAATTTCAGATTCAACTCTCGTGTCACTGAGAGGTTCATTCCCCCATTTTATTACAATGCCTATGTATTAGATGTTTTATGTTTTAATTCTGAATTTTATGTGCTCGGATGGAGGTGGACATCGCAAGACCCCGCACTCGTCCACATATACCATCAAAAATTGTGGAAGACCAACTACAAACACCATTTGTATCAAATTTGCATCGGTTTCATGTTGCCTATTCATTATTCCATTTTCAATAAGCCTGCCCCTAAGATTTCTGACCAAGTGGGGGTGGATTTAACTACCATAGGGAGTTGGTTTGGAGAAGAAAAGTTCACCTATATCAGAGTTTTTGGCAGTCAAGCCAAGCCCCATGTTCTTCCTCTATACATCCCTGATAAACTACTTTCCAGGGAAATAGCCTATCAGATCAACGCCGATGGGGTTACTCAAACTCTGAAAAAAGAAAGGAAGCACGTCTGGCCCTCCTTTCCTTTGTGAATTGGTATCTACAATCTGCATGATCTCAAATATGCAGAGAAGGAAGCCGAGAAAATAAATTCACAGACCCTGGCAACTCTACCGAGCAGGCGATTCGATCCGAAAAAAGTCGCCTACAATGCACTCGACCAGGCCAAATTGGCCAAGTTCGAGCACAAAGAAGACAGATTTGAGGACTTGTTCACTTCGGCCAAGTCACTATATCAAGATAAATTGCTTTCCATACATGAATACAACGATGAGGGGCTGGTCGAATTTAACAGACGTAGAGAGCAGAGGTTGCAAACTCTGCCTCTAGACCTGTTAGCGACTACTCCAACAACAAAATCAAGTGAGCCTGAGCAGTGACGCGATAAAGAACCTCCTATTACATCAAAGCAGCAGGAGGAAGTGCATGACCAGAGACAGGAAGAAACCCAGGCGAACTTGCAGAGACAGGAAGAAACCCAGGCGAAAACGCAAGAACAGAGCGGTTCAAAAGTTAATGATGATACACAGATTGATCCGAAATTGCTCCAGGAATGGAAACAATTCAATTCAATCATCGGCAATCTAGAATGCTCTAAAGATGATGAGTTTCAAAAGAGGGTGACACAGAGGAAGCAACATCAAAGCAGGTTTCGGGCGAAACCAACGACCCACCCAAATTAAAGGAAGCGGAGATAATTCCAAAGGACCCATCGGGCGAAATCATTTTGCAGATAGAAGAGATTCCTCCCTTGGATGTCTTCTACAGCCCTAAGCATAAAGTTGTAGTGAAACGATAGAGAAAGAGGAGAAGGACTGATCAACCTTCTTTATTCCCTGAATTAACAGTAACGGGCAACGTGGTATGGAAAGAAGAATTTGACCCCTCCGATGACTTGACAAAGCTATCGCAATACGCTGGAGCTTATTTGGCGGCGACAATAGATAAAGCATCGGAGGTGAGCAGTCTATTAAAGGCAAAAGATCAAGACATTGTTTCACTACAGGCCCAATTATCGGAAGCACAGCAGAAGGCAGAGTAGGCAGAACAACAATTGCTAGTACGACAACAAAATAATAATCAGTTGACTAAGCAATTGCAGGAAGAAAAACAGATTGATGAAAGCGCAATCCAAAAACAAAAGGAGCTATCGACAACATTGGCGCAACTAAAAACATTGACTGAGGAAATGTTAAAATCCAAAGATGAGAAAATCGCTCAATTATCAACTCAAATTGAGCAAATGAAAAAGCTCCCTCAGGTAGATGAGCCTAAAGCAAAGGCGTTTCAATTAAATAAATCCTTGATAAATCAAATGAAGCTCTTGTGTCAGCAAATCACCCAGGCAGAGCCATTGTGCGACTTAGTGGCATCCATAAGCGAAAAAGTAGAAAAGGCAAGGACAGATTTG
>APFE030368414.1:0-10725 GCA_000404065.3 Pinus taeda
TACCAGATTCGATGTGAGATATTGAATGACGCTTTCTCATATACGTCATTCCTGATAGATTGATTTGACTGGGAAGGGGGGAGGAGCGTAACCCTTCATAGCTGGATTGATTAATTGAACTTTATAGTAGGGCGGAAGATTCAACCCTTCTCTCTATATATTTCAGGTGGGATTATGACAAGCGAGTAGGTAGATACCCCGTCTTTTCTACCCTTTTTCATTCTTTCTGTAGGAGTTGGCTGATTGATTGATGAATAACCTATATCCTTCCCCATTCATTTCATTCGTCGTGAGCAAGAAGCGAGTTGGGTCGATGAGGAAGGAGTCCAGGGTTCCTAATCGGTAAGGGGGGATTGACATAGTTTCCCACGGGATGCGGAGATATATGGGTCACAACTCCCACTTCGTGGATCCCGCTTCTAGTTACGGAAAGACAGAAGGGAAGGTGTGATTCCCAGTGATAGAGAATAGAGTCCCATAAAACCAAGCTTACTTCATTTCTGGATTCGGGTCAATAATAGAAGGTAGATCTTGTATCAGCTTTCACCCGGGGCCGCCCGGAAGATCTCATTTTCATACTCTCCGTCGATTAGTAATGTCAGGAGCAAGGGGAGCTGAACTAGCTATCTTGAAATGTTCAAGCCGTCGCTTAGAGCAAGAAGTAGATTTGACCTCGCTTGACCCGATCGAATTCCAACTCTTCTCTGCTACTGGATCGTCGTTTGGCTGACAAATGATGGTTTCTCGCTATCTCCGGTTACTCCAACTCGCTTTCCGAATAAAGAATTAGGGCTTCGTTCGTCTTCCGGTTTCTCTTCCAGGCTCCGCCCAATTTCACAGGAATCTATTGACGGGATAGAGCTGCTCCTATTTGAAGGTAAAATCATGTGTGGAATTTGCATTGTGAATCTGTAGGTCACATTGCTGATATAATTCATTAAAATTGCATTGTATAGTTGAATGCATGAAGGCACAATCCATAAATTGATACATTTCAGGAGACTGAACAAATTAAGGTATGGTGGTGCATGCATGAAGTTTCATATAAAACTTCATTGATGCTGTGATGCATGAAATTGATGTGCAGTGGTATTAATTGATAGCTTGAGCTTGTCAAAAGTTGTTGGAATGCAGCGTTAAAATGAAGATTGAAATCCGACTTCAAGCAATTAGAAGTCATAATAAAACTGAGTACAGGATGGGGAAATTGGTGGCGAAATCTTGAAGATTTGTGGATAATGACAAGGTATGTATATCTTGTGAAATTTGGAAAATTGTGACATGCAATTGAAGGGGCGTGCAACTGCATTACAACTCATGGGATTGGGTTAAATGTTAAATGAAATTAAAACTTCGTGAGCCAGTTTGATGTTTTGAGATTTAAACCAAATGTAAGAGGTTTAATGTCAATTGGAAAACATATGAGAATTGAGTGCATGACTAAATGAGAAGCATTGGGGGTTTTTAATTATAAAAGCCTAGAAATTAAACAATGAAATTGATGGTTGGTTAAAATATTTATGAGACTTTTTATAAGGTGTTTTTAATGCTATTTGAAACCTTTGAAAAGGATATTGTTGGGTTGTGGTTTTTGAACCATATGTTTGATAATCTTCCGCATATGTTGAACCATTGTGATAGTTGTGAATTTTCCAGGTTGAACTTTTAAAGCATGGGTGCATTCTTTTTATTGAATTTTGATTTTAAAATCCAGTCATTGGGTTTAATCACATGAAGAAATGATTGTTGGGAGTACAGTTTTCATGAACCATAAAATTTGTGAACAGATGTTTGAGAAGCTTCTGCGAATGAATGGTGTAGAATTGATCAGACTGGGAGTCTTACTTGGGCAGTTATTAAAGATGCATTTTTATATGCATGTGAAGAGGAAAGATTCTGGGTTTGCAGGGTTTTTCCTGCATCATTCTTTGACCCTATGAATATAGGGAGAAACATTCTCCAACCCTATGGGTAATAGATAGGGGTAACACCATATTTTCCAAAGTTCCCTCAACCCCAAAATCCCTCAATGTCAATTCCTCACCCTCAAAGCTTAGACAGGGCAGAAGAGTTGGCTCAGTGTCCATGATCAACTCTACTCTCATCATACTAAAATATGGTATCAACTTGATCAACAACATTTGTTTCCTATTCATACATGACATCAGATCAAATATCATGCCAGAACATAAATAATCATATAAATAAAAAAAGGATACCATAATCATCCTCCCTCTCAAGGAGATTCCAATCACAAGCTTGAGCTTGTTTTGAACAACTACATTATCTCAATATATGAACATATCTTGGTCCTAGCTATAAATATGGGACAACTACATCATGCTCGGATAGCTCTGTAAGGAGCTTCTTCATCATGCCTCATGGTTATCTGGGCTAGCAACATTATGTTCAACCTTGGTCATGCTATGGACCTCTCATCCAAGATATCATCGCATATCTCATACTAAAGAAACATCCAAATGTGCTTAACAACAATAATCTCAAATATCAGGATTACATCCATGCAGTGACATATCATAGGAGAAATATCTTATCCTAAAAAATAGAACACCTCATGTAAATATTTCAAAGCATGCTTGGTGGAAACTCTGTGTGAATGAAGCAACTCAATAATGAATTTATTTAGCTTCTATGCACATCATACATATACATATGAATGTTCATAACAAAACATTAATGCTTCAAAAAACTGTCAGATACCATGTTAAGTTCAACAATATTTTGAACTCCAAATAGGAGCATCCAAGGATTTTCATTTCCATTATTCAAAAAAAAATTCAAATAGTTTTGCAATAAGGAATTTCTTTCCCAAATTCCAGAAATCAATTCATTATGCCATGATACATCATTTCTAGCTTCAGAATCTATCTCCCTCAAATTTAGATCATCATAATCTCATCACCTGTTGAGAATATACCATCAGTATATAAAACCAAAACCATAATTAAAATCAAAGACATACCTTACAACTCATCATTCTGAATTCATCAACTAACTCCTAAATATAGACATATCAGGATTGGGGAGCTTGCTTCATATAATGCTCTAAGCATAATTTCTTTCTAAGCCATCATAATCATCCTTACATAAATCAATGTTGTACCATCACATCAGAAAAGTTAGTAATCAAACCTTAGAAGTCAGATCACGGCCATTATCAAGTAATAATTATCACAGTATCAATACTTTCAACCAAGAGACACCTGGAGCTCATATCAAATCATGAATTCATCATGCCAACTAGTTTTAATTGGTTATGTAATATCAATCCAAACTTTATCAGGTCATAATCATAACATAAGTCATTTATGTTGCTAGGTGCAAATTCATACACCAAGGATGAGTCATGAAAATTTCAATTTCGTGTTGAATTAGAACTATCATTACCTCAACCATTATGCTAGGAACAAGGAGGAAAATACAAACATTATTTTTCTAAATATCCACATAAATCATTATGGCCACATAGCATCGACATCAGGGAAAATCAACAATTGTCAAATTAGATCATTAGATATCAGGTCAATTCCAAATTTTCTATCGTAGAGAGATTTATAGTCAAATTATATCTCAATCATAAATTCAAAGTTATTTTCAACCATGATGAAAAAACATTTTTCATATATATCAGTAAGCCAAATCATGTCAACTTCTTGTATCACAAACATAGTGACATATCTATATGTATGTCTTGGTCACCTGCAAACACAAGTTCAATCTACATCTTCATATTATGGAAAAAATTCAACCTTTTCCTACTTGCAGATCTTATCGTTATCTGCCACACATTTGTAGGACTAGCATATCCCAAGTGAACATCTCATTTCATGCACAGTGATCAAAAATTTAACCCAATAATTTTAGAAATCATATTACAGTGGAAGAATCTACCATAGACACCTTGATTTAGAGTTCAGTCAACTTCAGAAAGATTCAAGTGATGGTCAAATTTAGTTGAACTCCTAGACTCTTCATTTAGGTTAGCATGGGAACATCTTTAGCTACCTGGATGCTATATGGGCCTTAGCATGCATGTGTCCAGGGATGCAATTTCCTAGTTTTGTGACTCTATCTAGAGAAGAAACCCTAATTTCTATATGAGCTTCAGATCTGAGACTCTGATACAGATCAACACTGTTAGATGCATATAAACCATACTTCAGAAACACATAATGTAAATAGAAATATGAGTAAGAGTCTTGAGAAGATATTCTCCCTCTGACTAGGAGTCTACTTAATTCAACATCATCCATATGATCAACCTATCCCTACTAGAGTCAAGAAATAAGATCTTTTATATCATAAACATATATCTATTATGGCTATCAACATCATGACATCAATATTTCATCAAAGGTTAAACTCAAAGAAGCATATAGATGCAACATCATATCTTAGAGATTATGAACATAATGACACTTTCTATCAAGTAACTCCATCAAGATAGGACCAGAATATATGCTATAGTTACTCATCACATCAAGGCACGACCATAGATAGTAAGAGATCTAGATATCACTCTTACACTTATACCTCTAACATCATGGTTATCATGCTCTTCATTATCAATAAGATCAAATAAGGTCATTTGTCAAAACAACGCGAGTGTCAATATGTATTTCCATATACTCTTATCATGCTTATCACAAGAATTATCAACAGACCCATGTATAGGAATCAATGAGCTATCATTCTATGTGAAATCCAATGTGACCCATGCATGACAAGTATCAAGAGTATCATCTACTAGAGCCAAGGTGCTAGCCCTCTTTATAGAATCAATATGTCCAATGGATGGATGTTAGCAAATAATCAAGTGTATCAATGTATCAACATTAGTGTAATAACTCAGCTGAAATTTTCATGTAATAAATAAAGTAAATAAAGGAAAAATAAGACCACGAGTAAAAGACACATATTCAAAGTTGAATGTTATGCAAAGATATCCTAGTGGGCATCACCATATGTATGTTTTTGGATAAGGAAATTGGCAAAGGAAAAGGCATTAAAAGGAAAAAAGGAATTTTTTGTACGTTTATTTATGAAAATAAAGGAAATTAGAAGAAAATTAAGATGAAAGGTCACAGGTTGCATGTGAGGAGGAAAATGTAGGAAAATAATGGAAAATGAAGAAAATAGAGGCCTCATTAATAAAAAGGCTTCGAAGGATCGGTGGGCAAGTTTAGTCGGTGTTAACCTTTTCTTAGTTCAAGTTGGGAGCTCTCTCATTATTCTCTCTCTCACTCTTAGTCACTTAGAGTTTCCTTGGAGCACTCTAGCTTTGGAGCAAGGAAGGAAAATAAAGCAAACGAAAGGAAGGAAAAGCAGGATTAAGCAACATCAGTAGGAATATTTGCAGGTAACCTTTTGCATGTGTTGTTTCCTAGCTGGCTGGGACATGCATGGCTTTACATGGGTGTGTATGGTTATTTTTTTGTCGATGGCATGGTTTTGGCAGGTTATGACAATGGTTTTAAACCTAGCCTTTCCTTTTTCTGAATGCCATGGTGTTGGGATGTTTATTGTGGTTTTGAGCTATGGTTTGCCACATGGATTTTAGAATCTAGGCTAGAGGTGGTCTCAAGTTTCATTCACAAAGGCCAAGGAATCCGTTGACCATTTTCGGAAGGATACACGGTAAAGCCTTAAGGAGGAGTCTCGATTTAGGACCTACTTGTCTAGTTTTGGATTATGTTAAAGCTCTAGAGATAGGTCTCGGTTTAGGGCCTAGTGATCGAGGATTGGATTATGGTAAAACCTGATAGGCAGGGAAAAAAAAATTTCCCCAAGGATAGGGATGGATTCAGGATGGAATTGCAAGTTTGGTTCGGTTGTGATCTGAGCACAGATTTTGGTGTGATCATTGTTTGATGAGGGTGGAGTTGGTTTAAACAATGGATTCCCTTTAGGGCCTAGTGATCGAGGATTGGATTATGGTAAAACCTGATAGGCAGGGAAACAAAAAATTCCCCAAGGATAGGGATGGATTCAAGATGGAATTGCAATTTTGGTTCGGTTGTGATATGAGCACAGATTTTGGTGTGATCATTATTTGATGAGGGTGGAGTTGGTTTAAACAATGGATTCCCTTGGTTGTTTTTGGATTGGTTTTTATATGACACCCCACATTCATCTTGCAATATGGCATGGGGGAATTGGCTGAAAGAAAGATTTGGTTCAGCCATGTCTATGGTCAACTGGTACGTGGGAGTACTGAACCTAGTCAGATTTGGTTATGATTAATATAAGCTAAGTTCTCTTAATTTTTCACTAGTTTATATGTGGATTTAATTCTTGTTATATATGCAATATTTATATGTTTTAATGTTGGTTATAAGCATGGTTATATGGCTGGTTCATGTGATGGTTATTTCACGTATTCACTTGTAATTTGTGAAATGGATGGATGCAAGACCTAATTGATTTTATAAGAGTTCAATGGAGAAGGTGGTGATCCTTCTGGTTATGTTTAATAAGTTCTTTCAATTAATTTATGTTATGTATTGTGTCATAGACATGTAGATTGCATTAATGCGAAGTGTCTAACAGAATGTCAGTCCTCATTGGGGATACTCAATCCTAATCCTTAGGCTGAGTTTGATTTATTAGTATTTTCATCATGTCTTTGACGATTCTGGATGTTGTAACAAGTTTTGGGTAGAGGCCAGGATTCTGAGCTAGAAAAGTGGCTCAAATCGTGAGGATGCTAGAATAGGTCTGCTGAAAAAGGTCTAGGGACGTTGGCACATAGGTATGTGATAGTAACTTTGGTTTCTAGATGTTCTCTTGCCTATAGCATGAGAGTGACCAAGGGTTAAAAGGCTTAAATCATTAGCGGGATGTAGGGACAATATGTCTTAGTGTCTGACATGTCCCTTCAGGGGGTTGTTATTGATGTGGATGTGTTTGCTGGTATGTTTCATCGATTCCATTTCCTTAAGGTCGCCAAGGAGGTTGAATCCCTTATAGTGACCTTTGTTGTCACATGTTTACCCCAACTAGTTATTGACTTGCATAGACCTGGGAGGAGGGGGTGTTACAGATTGGTATCAGAGCAGGTTGCACTCTCTTTAAGTCATATCTAGTACCACAGATTGGTATCAGCATGTGGTTGTGCTCTCCCTGGGTGAAGGTTCTTGGTCATGCATGCATTTCATTTTCATGTGTGTCTCTTACAATTGCATTCCATGTGCTTGTTTCATTGCATCATGATTGATCATGGTTGTAGTAAGGTTGTCAACAGGAACTTGATGTTTATTTTGTGGAATGTGTCATCGGGAGTATATGACTGGTTACATGATTATATAGCCTGATTACATCCTTGTATGTTAGGTTTCATTCTTGGCTATTTTATTACATGTATCAGTCTTCTAGGTTGGTTACAAGAATTGATTGCTTATGCTCGACTACATATGTTCATGTGTATGTGTAGTTGATTAGGAATTACTTATGCATGTTGATGCTTGCATGTGGAAATGTGTACAATGGAGTAATGATTGTTTTCATGCATGAGGTCATGGTTTGTGTAGTTGATATGGTCATGCATTCATGACTATAGCTAGAATCATGTGAAAATGATTTGGTACTCATGTGTTATATGCCTATATGCAGTTGTCATGCATGTATGTTCTTGGTTATATTTATGCATGAATAGTAGGTCAAACATGCATTGTGAAGTCATGGTATGAAATTTATGTCATCAGGGTGATATTAGTATGGTATGATGCTAATGTGTTGGCTGAGATAGAACATGAGATGCAGATCATTATAATGAGGTTGCACCATTAGGCCTTGGAGTAAGAGAAAATCATCATACAGGGATTGTACGTTGGCATATAGTTATGTAAGTTAAGGATTATTATATGAATTAGGTTTATGTACATGTATTTTTATTTTATGATTGCATTCACGATATACTTTTGTTGATTAGTGTAGTTGTATGCACATGTACCGGATAGTCGAGAATGATAGTAACATGTAGTTATATGCATTTCTATTGTTGTTTTACATTAGATAAACTCATGATTAGGTTATATGTTGTTGATGAGAAAGATATATAGCTTATTGTTGCTATATGCTATTAACTTGATGATTAGGGTTATGTCATTGATATCTTGATGTTGTAATTTGGATTGGCCATATGTGTGATGGTTATGTTCATTGCATTGAAGATCTTGATGTTATATGTATTATGTTAACTTGGATTAGCCTATGCAAATGATTATGGTTGTGATATTCAAGTATGAGCCAACATATTTATGATTTTGTGTTGTACTAATCTAGACCGATCGTACATATGTGATTTCTATGCATAAATGATAATTGTTTATGAGCTTAGGATGTGAACATGTTAGTTAATGATTGTTATGGATAGCAAGATCTAATTTATATTTAAGATGATGTGTTGAGAAGTTATATCACGATAACTACCTTGATTGTGCAAACAAGATAGCCTCCCCTGAGATACATTAAGGTACGAGTTTTCTTATGTCATATATTTTGTGTTTAAGTGTTTGATTATTTCGTGTAGTTAATTTATTTAACATGGTATGTTGCAAGTTGGTTAAATGTTTGATGAATTGCATAATATGAGTATGTGTTCAAATTATTATTTTTTAAGATGATTGTACTAACACATATATTTTGAGAAAATTGATATGTACTTGATCATGGTAGGTGATAGTTGTAGCATTGTGTCTAAGGACTATGAGTTGACTATGGATTCCGAAATGATTGTTAGTCTTGGTAAAGGTTGATTTCAAATTCTTAGATATGAATGTTTTGATATTTACAACATGAGACTGACATGAGTGAGAAAGTTGCAAGCAAACATGATTGTTATTAGTGTGACATGGTAACAATTGATGTGCTTATATAACTAACAGTTGGGTGATGTGACAATACTAGTAAGCCTCGATTGCAACCAAGTAGAAAGGTAAAAGGAAGGAACTAGACAAGAATTACTTTGGCTATGTTTGGAAACCCTAATTCCAAATGAATGAGTACTTTGCATACAGGAAGTCTTCTTAACCTTGATTTGTCTGACATTAGGTGGATATGTGCTAGACTCATGAACATGTACTTGACAGGTTAATTAGCTAGAGGTGGATCTATCAAGGGGATCGGAGTCCGTTGAGAGATGGCGTCGATGTGTTCAGTTGCAAGAAATGTGTGTGGAACAATGAGAAAAGGTAATTGGTGTATTTCTATGTTTATTTATGCACGAATGGCTATGTGTCTATCACAGTGTGATGGAGGGAGTTACATGGAAAGAGAAATTTCCATGAAATCTTAAAGGAGGCTCAGGTCTAGATTTTCTTAGGAACCATGTGGATTGAGTCATGGTGTTTGTTTTTAGTCTTGTGCTATTTGTCTTTTGTGATAGTTGCACTTGATTTTTTATTTTGACTTTGTCTCGTGCATAGATATGCCACTTTGTTCGTAGTCTCGTATTTTTGTTGGTTTGTCATGGTTTTCTAGTTGTTGTTTCTTGGGTTTCCTTTTATGTTTTGATACTTGAGAATTGGTCAGGAATGACGAAAGTGAATGGAGCTCTGGGAGAGTTGTGTGGTACCCAAGAGGTAATGTAAGACTCAGATGAAGCTTAATGCATGAGTAAGCGCAGTGGAAGGTAAGACTATAACAGTCAGTTGAACTGATTTGGTCCATTACGGTAAATGGAAAAATGGATGGTGGCAGCACAAATATGGAAAAGGTAAGCAGAAAAGGTAAGTAAATGGATCTGAGGTCTTGGATGCCTTGGCAATGTTGGGAACCATTGTTCTCAATGCCGTACATCTTGTGTATGAATAAAGGAAGTTCTCTTAAACTTGACCTTCGTATCTAGTATTTATGTTACGATCATGATTATGTTGTTGTATGACATGTGTAGTTGTGTGTGTGTAATTCACACTATGTGTATGTGCACATGGTTGAGGAGAAGGAACTGGGTGTTTTTCTAGTGTGGCAACCAATCTAAAGTGCGTATGTAATAAAGACAAAGGTAGAACCTAAGGATTGATGAATGGATAAGAATCAACATTTTATTTATGTTTTATTATGCATATGATTTATGACTATGGTATATGATGATTAGAGGTGATCTATGATTCTGGTTTATGATGGTTACATATGAATTATGATTTTGATCAATGATGGTTGTGTTTTGAGCTAACTAGATGTAATATGTTTATACATGATGTTTTGATCAAATAGTTAGTTTGACTTGTTGTTGTAGGAAGTAAACAAGATTGCAAGTGTACCTTATTAACGAGATACTAATGACGTATGATATGAATCTATTTCAATTTATTTTAAATCTAATGAAAATCATGTGCTTGGAATAGGGATGCATGAACATGCCTCGTTGGGTGGTTGAAATCAACTGAAAGCATTAGCAGTAATAGTGAAAGGAATTGGAACATTCAGTACTATATTGGTAAAGTACTTCAGGAATAGGCCCATTATGGGACATTGTTGCCCAATAGTGTCCATTGATTTCCATGATCATACTATGACTAATATGATGGTTTTGAGCTAGGTATATGTTATGAAACCAGCTCAAGAAAAGATAGAAAATATAGATCAACGCCTTAGAATTCAGCCTCTTCGAGGGGGCAACCTCCTTTACATTACATAAATGAACAATTCTTGGATGATACAAATACAAATACCTCCTTTCTATATATAGGAGTCTAAGGGGTC
>APFE030368414.1:16906-41344 GCA_000404065.3 Pinus taeda
CCGACCTAACAATAATAATATAAAGCCACAAAATAACAATAGAGGGATTCTATGGGGCATAGTAATAACAATATGGGGACAATAGGGGCACAAAAATATTAATAAGGGGTGCAACTACTATAGTAATGGGGTAATCAATAGTATTATAGGGACCCAACAAAGGCAAAAGAGACGATCCAAGCGTAGAGCACCTAGTTGGCGGTCACGGTTGCAAAAACTTGCAGGACAGTGTTGGATTTGAACATACCTAAGGATGCGCTGCTTGAGGCCAAGATCAGGAAACTTGTAGTGGGTGTCCACGATGCTAAAGCAAAGGTGGCTCGAGCTCATTTCAAGGTCAACATGAAAATCACAGAACTGGAGCTCAAGTCATAGCCTTTGACCCCACTAGAAGTTATGGAACAATGCAAAGCTGATTAAGGATGCAATAGCCACTGTGGATGTTGTGGTTTTGGACTGCTCAACGTTGTTTGAGCAGGCCATGGAAGTAGTGATGACCCTCCAGGAAGATCCCAACCTGCGGATATTAAAAATAGAGACCCTCGAGCTTCAGTAGCAATACGGTGAAGTGCAGATGATGGCACACTCAGTGGCTACAACACAGTGCCTTGCCAAGTCGCCGGAGGGGAAGCGGATCCTTACGCAAGTGGAAGAAGTGAAAAAAAAGAGGCAGTCCTTAAGGCGCAGTTGGATCCTTGGTTGGAAGAAGCCTACCAGGTCTCCACCAAAATACAGGAAAAGTTGGCAAACCTACATCTTACCTAGCAGAAGATCAGGCAGGACAATGAAGGACCAGCTATAGAAGAGTTGGTGGAATAGCTGAAGCAAGCAACCACATAGAGCGCGGTTGAAGTAGCAGTGGCACAGGTGGAATTGAGGGATATTCGTAGCAAGATCTCCGCGCCAGCTGAGTGACTCGAGAGAAAGTCACGATAAATTTGTTGTGGGCCTATTGGGATGGGTTTCCCTAGGTAAGTTTTGGGGCAAAAGCCCAAGTTTTGATGTCAAAATATGTAAAGTATCCACAAATTGTGGTCGCAGAGCACGTAACAGTTAAAGAGTCAAAAAGGGTTTTACCCTTCTTTTATGTAACTGGAGTCGGATTTTGAAGATCTACCCATGGTCCACAGACCATGGGATTTGATAAATAGATGTGTCTTAGAGAGTCTCAGGCAAGGAAGAAGAAACCAACGTTTCGGACTGACTTGGTGAGTCCATCAAAAAGCAATCTCATTGCCCTGATGATGGACTCACCAAGTCAGTCCGAAACGTTGGTTTCTTAAAACGACTCACAGGTTTTCCACAAACTCATTAAAAAAAAGGAAGAAGAAGTTTATGGGTACAAGTGAAGAAGTTTGGTGCAGAGGTAGAAGTCTTAGAGGAGGGAAAGTCTCTGCAGCTAAGTGCACAGAGGCCTAGAGTAGTGTCTACGACTGAGTGTGTTGACCCCTTCAGCTGAGTGCATAGATAATTTTTGAGTCTGTAAACCTTTGCTGAATATCAATAAAGAAGATTGTTACAGAAATTCTTTTGTTTAGTCCCTTTACTTCTATTATGTATGAATGCACTATATGTTGTGATGAATGATGGTTCTCTAAAATAATGATGGATTGATGTGCGACTTTACTTAGTATGTATTGTTATCTGAACACAATTAATGTTAAGTGATTACTCGAAGATCATAACTCTTTTTGTTAAATTTATCGCACACTTAGGTAATTTTGAGTAACTACTGATCTAAGGGTAATATAAAGCATGCATAAGTAGCTAATTGACCTTTTTAGGGTTTGCAAAAGCCAATCATAGACCTTCACGGAGGTCTAGAGGCTGATTGAAGGAAGTTATATCAATAGTCCATAGGAGCATAGAGGTCTATGCAAAGGAAGATATAGGTCGCCAGAAGGACATCACATTAATCTTTGGGTATAGAAACATGGTTCCAACATCCCCCCATACTGCTTCAAGTGAGACTTTAGTCCTTGCACCGTAGATTGATGTCAAAAGGGCCAGTAGTGTAGGGATTTGTTTGGCACAACTAACTCTGTACCTGGGTCAGGACCCCTAAGCCAACATGGTGCTATGTACTTTTGGTGTTGTCTGCATCTTGTACATGTAGTGCTATGTACATATGGTGTTGTTTGCATGATTGTAATTGTTCTGTGAGAGGACAAGTGGCACAAGATTGTAGTGTTCGACATTGGATGCAGCTTTGACTTTGACACTAGATTTTGGACTTCCTAGGAAGGAGGTGAATCCTGGTACTACCTTTGAGGGTGGAGGTGTGAGCCATTGGATTCCCTTGATTATTGATATGGGAATCGTATCCTTTTATTTGCTGGTCATGAAAATGTATATATGTGTATATTATTTTAAATACTCTATCAAGCTAGTTTATAAAGCTCCATAGATAATATGGTTATTTACTGGTTGAAGCAAATGTCTATAAGTATATGTGGATTGTAAATATCATAATGGGTTATGTTACAAAGCTCCAGTAAATGGTATTTTTGTCATGTTTTAGCGGATGGTCATTGTAAATACTCCAACAAGCTGTGTTGTAGAGCTCCATGGGTAGTATGTATTTTTTTTAGTAGTCATGTCGGTTATTGGTGGCATTGAACACCGAGGATGGAATTCCCCCAAGGGGGAGGGTTCTGTAACAACCATGGTTAAAAAATCATGTAAAAATATATAAGACCACAGTCATAGGACACATATTGCAAGTTGAATGGTGGGAAACAAATCCTAGTGGGTGCTCATATGATTTATTATGACTAAGGAAATTGGCAAAGGAAATGGAAAAGGCTTTGGAAAGCCGTGAGGCATTTATTAAGATTTTGTTTATAAAAATAAAGAAAATTAAGAGAAAAGGAAGGGGAAAGGACACATGTTTCATGTGAGGAGGAAATTGAAAGAAAATAATGGAAAATGAAGAAAATAGAGGCCTAGTTGATAAAATGGTTTCTTAGGATTAGTTTGTAACCTTTTGTTAGTTCAGTTTTGGATCTCTCTCATTATTCTCTCTCTCTCTCTCACTCTTAAACACTTAGAGTTTTCTCGGAGCACTCTTGGAGGGTGGGGCATACTTGGAATTTTGGAGCAAGAAGGCAATGGAAGAGAAGGAAAGTGCAAGAGAACATTGGGATCAATAGCTAAAGTGGG
The DNA here is from genome assembly GCA_000404065.3 of Pinus taeda. Taxonomy (NCBI): domain Eukaryota; kingdom Viridiplantae; phylum Streptophyta; class Pinopsida; order Pinales; family Pinaceae; genus Pinus; species Pinus taeda. Next base: position 20,069 of record APFE030368414.1, read on the forward strand.
TTTCTCTTGCAGGTACTGAGTTGCATGTATGTTTTCCTCACTAGTTTTGGCATGCATGGCATATGCATGTGGTTTTTTGGTTATGATATGTCATTGACATGGAGGATTGCATGGATTGACAGTGAATTTTCCTAGCCTTGCCATTTCCTTGATACCCATGGTGTTGTGGGTTTATTTCTTTGTTTTTCTGGTTGGTTCACATGTTTCCTTGAGCTTAGGTTGAGTAACTAGTCCCTGGAAGTCATGGTTGTACAAACACTCTGGAATCCCTATAACAACTTAGGTTGAGTTACTAGTCCTAGAGGCCTTGGTTTGACAAACACTTTAGAAACCCTAGGTGGATTAAGTTACTAGTCTTGGAATCTGTAGTTGGACAAATGTTTTGGAAGCCCATAATAAAATATGGGTTAAGTTACTAGTCTTGGAAGCCTTGGTTAGAACAAACACCCTGGAGCCCTGGAAGGCTTTGGTAGATACCAATCTGATGATGGTTTTGTGATGTACAACTATGAGGTGGAATCACTATTTGTAGGGTTGAGGTGGTTTGTCTCTGGAGGCCCTGGAGGGTTTTAGATTGATGTTTTTTTATGAGATCCCACGTTCATGCTTAGAATATGGCATGGGGGTGAATGGATGAAGAGAGATTTGGCTTAGCCATTACATGGTTGGGTGGAATGTGGTAGTCCCATATCAGGTTGGCTTTTGCATCATCAATATGAGTTTATTTCTCCTTTTAATTATATGAGAATTATATGGGTTTATATGTGGATCATATGGCTTTGATTTCCTTGGTGTTTATGTTTCTCTTATGCTGGTTATGTATAGGTTTTATGGCAGTGCCTATGTATGTCTCTCCTCCTATTTTTATTTGTGAATGAATGAACAATGCATCTATGAGCTAATAGATGGTTCTACAACCAATGATGTAAGGGAACATTACTTCTTATCGATTCATAGATAAGTATGAGACCCCTATGTTCAGATCTATTATTTAAACCTTTATATTTCATTCGTGTCATTTGGGGAAGGTCAAGCCTAGTCCTGGAGTTAGTTTTTAGTTTATTAGTCTTGTCATCATGTGTTTAATGGATTCTGGAAGTTATAGAAAGTTTCGGGTAATGGTCGGAATTGTGTGCCTAAAAATTCCCTTAAATTCCCAGATGCTGACATAGGTTTGTTGGAAATAGTCCTTGGGCATAGGCATGCAAGCTTGTGGGAGAGTCTAGAGGTCTTTGGATGCTAGCATTCCCATAAGATGGGAGGGTCCAAAGGTTAATAGCTTAAAATCTCAGTACGACTCAGGGGTTCGTTAGCAGAAAGGCTAGGATGATTCTTAGGAGTCCTATCGCTGATGTTGAAGGTTTGTATGGTGTGCTTCTATTAGTTCCAATCCCTTAACATGACTTAGGAGGTCAAATCATATCGTAGTAACTTATTGTCACATGTTTACCCCACGTTGGATGGTTACTTGAGTAGATGTGGGAGGATGGTGTTAAAGAGATTTAGTCGCTACACTTTCTCAAATCCTTTGAAAAGTATAGTTTTGGATATAGTTGTTACAAACATTCCACCAAAATTTGGCATGTAGTTTTCAAAATCTTGTTGTGCAAAGCTTGGAGGAAGCTCACAGGTAGACATGTCTTATGTTATAATCCCAGTTTATGGAGGTCAACATTTAAGACTGTATATAGAAGTAAGATTAATTAATACTGACTGTAACACTCGAAGTAGTATGGGGGGGCACTGAAACCAGGTTTCCGCACCCTTGAGATGTCTGAGAGTTTTGAGTGGGCCCAACCATTAATACCTTCACGTAGGTTACTTCACACACTTCCCTGTCCCTTGCGACCTGATATACTTGCCTTCACGTAGCCTTAACGAGGGGTTACACTGTTGGAGCAGCACTCTGCACTATTTACTTGTCTTTTACACTAGTTAGTTATGTTTGCATAATTGGATGCCTTATGTTATATTTATTTATACATCACATTCATATGAGTTTGCGTAGAAAATAAATAGTACACTTGCAATTCATACCCAATAATACATAAAATGGGAAGAGATACACATAAATATTGTAAAACTTCTCTTTATTGATGTTTCCAATGGTTACAGACTCAACTTTCCCTGTGCACTCAGCTGCAGGAGTTTGCGCACTCAGTTGCAGACTACTAGGCCTCTACGCACAAATTTGCAGAGCCTTCTCCTACTCTATAACCCAAAGACACACTTTACACTTCGACTCAAGTGCTTAGACTCATCATGCTTCATTTTCTTCGCTATCTTCTACACTTAGAGCCTCACTCTATTTATTCAATCCCGTGGTTCGCAGACCATGGGTGGATCTTTCAAGCCGACATTACATTACAAAACAAAGTTGGACAACCCTGTGACTCTATTATGACTTCGTGTTTCGTGCCCACAAATCGCAGAGTCTTTATAATGGACTTGGTCAAAACTTGGGCTTTAAGCCCCAGAACATGCCTTGGGGGTATTCCATGCCCAACAGGCCCGTAACACAAACATCGTGACTTGCCCTCGAGTCACTCTGTCGGTGTGGACATCTTCGCATGGAGTCCCTCCAACTCTACTTGAACAGCTACAAGGTCAGCATCGCACTGAACAACTGCCTACTAAATCTCCTGTACCTGTTGTTCTGAGACCGCAGTGTTGGAACTACTTCCTTGGACCTGTTCCTGCATCACTTGTATTTGTTTATAGTCTCGCACCTTCGTTCGGCTACTTGGAACACGAAGACTATGCTTTTGTCAGCTAGTCAAATAGCTGGGCCACCCGTGTAGGGCTTCAATTGACATCCATTCACTTTGCTTAGGAAAGGTTCTCTGTTTAGCTTTACTAGCTATATCATGTCTTCGTCTATGACCTCCTTAACAACATATGGTCCCAACCAATGCATTCTGAACTTTCCCGGGAATTTATTAAACTTGTTATCATATAGTAATACTAAATCATTTACCTTGAAGGTGTGCAGCTTAATATGGCGATCATGCCAGGCCTTCTCGCACTAATTTTGTACCTACTAATAGAAGCCAGCCAGGAACCGTTCCTCTTCAATTTCTTCCAACTACACGAGCCTCTCTTCTAGGGCTTCACGGTCTGTCATACCTGTGAGTTCTATTATGCACAGACTAGGCACAATATACTCCATTGGCATGATAGCTTCCACTCCATAAACCAACCAAAAATGTGTTTGTCCCATCAGTTTCTTGCGCATTGTCCTATAAGCCGATAGCACTGCAGGTACGCACAGGTCCCAATCACTCCACTACACATTGCAGACTTTGGTCAGCGCAGTCTCTAGTATTTTGTTGAATGCTTCTATTATTCCATTGGCTTGTGGGTGATATGGTGTGCTTTTCTGATGATACACTTAAAACTCTTTAGTTAGCGCATTTATTTTTTTGTTCAGGAAATGTGTACCATGATCGCTCATCAAGATTTTCAGACATCCTAATCGAGTCAATAGTTGTTCGAACAAAAACTTCGCAGCTATACAATCTTTGATCGGTTGTGCTTCTGCCCAATGAGTCAGATACTCTGTCACAGTGATAATATATCTAGCACCCGTATTTCCTTGATATTTGATAGGTCCTACAAAGTCGATTTCCCACTTTTCAAAGGGTTGTGGCATCATTTGTGGATTCAAAGGCATCTTGTCCCTCCATGATGGTTTACCTTTTCTTTGACATATATCACAAGCCTTATAGTGTGCTTTTGAATCCTGATGAAGGGTTGGCCACCATAACCCTGCACGGAGAATATTTTGCATAATCACTCGCCCTGCATAGTGTCCTCCTGTAGTGCCCCCATGTGCTTCTACGAGGATCTGACTTCATTCAAATTTAGGTATATACCTTCGCAGTATCTCGTCATTGCCCATATTATATATGTGCCCTACGATGATAGAAAAATCAGCTGTGCCCACCACCTGTGCCTTCTTCTGCTAGACAGAGTATTATTTTGGCACAATCCCCATTGTTATAAAGTGGATTATATCTTCAAAGTGTCCATCCACTACGCATATAGCAAAGAGCTATGCGACAGGTAATCCTTCCTCCAAATTAGTAGGTTCCTCTCCCATCCCAATTTGTGAAAAGTAATCTGGTCCTGCATTCAGGCATCCAAGCTTCACAACAACCTCAAAATAATATTCTTGGAACAATAAGAGCCACCTGCATATGCGCCCCCCCAACACAGGCTTATTTACCAAGTATTTTAGTGCAGAATAGTCTGTATACATCTTGAAGTGTCCCCCTAGCAAATAGTTTCGGTATTTTTGGAGTGCGTACACCATACCCAACCCCTCGCGTTCAGTTGTGGAATAGTTCTTTTCTACTTTAGACAACTTGCAACTGGTGAATGCGATAGGATTATCCAAGCTCTCTCCACCCTCCTATGTTAGTACTTCTCCCAGCGCTATACACGATGCGTCGACATGGACATGAAACTCCACATCCCATTTTGCGAAGACCAGGATTGGTGTGGTGGCCAATTTCTATTTTAGTACATCCAGGCTCTTCATGCAATCATCACTCCAGTAGAACGTGACATCCTTTTTCAATAGTTTCTAAATTGGTGCGGTGATCTGGGCTTAACTTTTGACAAACTTCCTATAGTACCCCGTATGTCCCAGGGTAGCACATAGTGGTTTGACACTTTGTAGTGCTTCCAAATTTAGAATCACTGCAATCTTCATGGGGTCTACCATCAGTCCCTATTTACAGAACATGTCCCAACAGGTTTCCAAAGGGAATGAGAAACGTATACTTCTTAACGTTCAACACAATTTTGTGTCATCGACAAGTATCCAGCATCAAGCATAAGCTTGCTACATGGTGTTTAACCTATCCAAATATAGTCCAATAATCCAAATAGACCTCCAGGAATTTGTGGATATATTCTTTGAAGACTCCAACAACTATGCGCGAAAAAATGGATGACGCGTTCTTCAACCCAAATAGCATGACGGTGTATTGAAAGCATCCCCACTCAGTCACGAAGGTGGTCTTGCTCTTGTCTTCCGGCGTGATTTCGATCTGGTGGTACCTTGAGAATCCATCAGTAAAAGAATATGCTTCTTGCCCGCTGACATTTTCCAATACTTAATTTGTGAATGGAGTTGGGAATGGGTCGTGCACACATGCGTCATTCAATTTCCTAAGGTCCACACATATTCTTATCTCACTCTTCTACTTCTTTTCTTGCACTACCATAGGGCTTACCCAGTTAGATTCTTCCACTAGCCCAATGATTCCAACTGTGAGCATTTTGTCTAGTTCTATGCGGACTTTTTCCTTGTACTTCGGATTCAAGCGGTAAGGCCTCCGCTTAACCAGCTTCGTGTCAGGTTTTAAGGTGATCTTCATCATCCCTAAATCACCAACAATTCCCTTTAAGTCCATGATCTTGGTCAGGAATAAGTCCTGGTTCAACCTCCATACCAATGTTTACCTACTTTGTCTTTACCGACGTGGTTATGTCAGGGTCCTCAATCAATGGCCCTTGAACCTCGCGATAGCCTTCAATTTTTGGAATGTTAATTTTTCACGGATCTTCATCGTCTTCTTCAGTATTCACATTGTAACACTCCAGTGCCCAGCTCAGCTAGGTCGCCCATTCATGTTGAATCACTTCTATTGGCTCCCCGGGTATTTTAAAGATAGTTGCTTTTACTGCTTGTAAAGCATCATCCACAGTTTCCCACCAACAATCCTCAAATGTGAAGGTTAACAGGAATCCTTTGTACAAGATATCCCATTCACTCATTCCATGGTGGAGCTCCTTCTCTATATACCAGTTCATGGGTATAATAACCAGGGCATGAAAAAATAGGTGCACCCACTCAGGTTGTGGCTCTTCCCCATAGACCTTTGTACATTTGGCGAGGTGTGCATGTGGATCATCCCATCCATCATACTTGTCTTTTAATCACATCTGAGGCTTCCCAAACCGCATGCGCATCATCCTCCTACATTCACGCTAGTCCTCAAAGATTTTATGGTGCGTACCCCACCACCTTGCGTGCATAGCATGCAGTACCCATTTTAGACCTTTGAAACATTGTTGTTCTGGCACTTCTATTTCAAATCTGTTCAGGAAGTCATCCACCTCACTTAGCCCATCACACATAGGTAGATCCCTTACCTCCGTTGATACACAGTGCAGCGATCTCATCATCATATTACAGTTCAGTGCAGCTACCTTGTGTAAATAGGTCTGCTCTATTTCCTCGTCTGATTCCAATGTGTAGGAGCTTTCACGCTCCCATGAGCTTTGTCCATCCACGGTTGGATTCATTAAGTCTTGTTCTCGTGTGGTTATCTTGTAGATACAATCCAAATCGTCATTACTGTCATAGTCACGCACTGGCTCTGTGTAGCACAATCCTTTTGCAGGGTCCAAAGGTACAACTATGTGCAGAGAGTTTTTCTCAAAAATCATCTTGTGCTTCTTCAGATTTATCACCCCATTCATGTCAATGGCCCAATATATTCCTAATAGCATAGGGTAGGGATTGTTCTCATCAATAATCTCTATTACTTTGAAGTCTGCTAGCGCACTTGCTCCTTCGATATCCACTGTAATTCCCTGCAATCTCCCCATAGGTAGAAACTTTTGTTGGTTCGCCATTAATAGTTGGATAGGGCACCATTGTATCATAGGCCTTCCTATGTGTTCCCATGTTTATTTAGGCAAAACTTTCACATCTGATCCTAGATCCAGAATCACTTGGTCCATCTCATATTACCCAATCTGCACCGTCAATCTCATTTCCCTTCTCGTTCACATCATGTGCTTTTAGAGCTTCTGGACTGTGCACAGTTCTACTGGCGCGGTCCCAACACATCTATTTATGAGTTCCTGAAGCCCTTTTACAACCTTATTGTCACACAGTAGCTTCATGCATGTTTCCAAGAACATTGTGAGCATCGATGGGTCCATTTCCGGCTCCAGACTATCTTTACTTCCTAAAGTGGAGGCATCAGCGAAGTTCTTCTTGGCTTCCATGAAGGTTTCCTTAGCGCACTCCAAATTAAACTCTGGTTCCTTCATTGGAGCCTTGAGAACCCAAGTACTTTCTTCAAGCTACTTGCCTTTGTCATCCCTTTTCATAATTCCACTTTGAAGCACAATATTCATATTAGGGTCTTCCTCGCGTGGCTCAGACCTCATCATTTGCAGGTTCTGAGTTGGGGGAGGTTGGAGTGCTCCTTTATTGCGTAGCTGCACTATTAGTGTTGGACAATCCTCTGTCTCATGACCAAACAATGTACAATACAAGCATGATGGCCACATTGGATTTGTACAATCGTGGGCATAATGTCCTGGCCCTTAGAAATTGTAACATATCAGTTATCTGTGACCTCTTCCAGGTCCTCCTCCACTTCAGCCTCGTCTGCACCCTTGAAACCCGGTTCACACCATCCCTGTGTTCTAGTCAAGGGGCCACATTTCAGCCTAATCTTTGTAGGTAGGAGTCTGATCCATCGTCAGTTCATAACTTCTACAAGTGTGCTCATCATGTCCCACTGATCTACTGAAATTACAGAACAACTGCTGTGAAAACTACATGTACTTCTGTAATAAATGGTAGTTATCTATAGCATGCTTTCCTCCTATCTAACAAATCGTGCACCATAATGCAGGCACCGTGCTTGGACCTTCTTGTGCCTCTAGTCTCAATGGCATTGGTACTCCTCCCACGAGATAGTTCACGAACATGGGTAATGATCCTTACCATGTCCCTGACCCTTGCACTTTATGCACCATACCTTGTCGCACACTTCTGGGTGATCCGTCTTATCTTGCTTTAGACTCTGCATCCAAGGCACAAGTTTTTAAACTATGCTTGAATCTACTGAAACCCTAGGTTGGGATCCTGTATCGGGGTCTCATGCAATCTCATTGCAACCTCCAAGGCTTCAACCTGAGTTGTTAGCCTCTGTCGTGACAGCGCGTTCCTTAGATGTGGTGTTAACGATGCTACAAACCATTCGCGGTGTTGTCCATCCATCAACGTCATGTTAGCTTCACGAATTATGCACTTGAGTCTCTAATCCAACTCCCAAGGGGTCTCACCTAGTAGCATTGTGATTTCCTTGAACCCAATGATCGACTATGCCTCTGACTTTGGCCTACTAAATTCTTTATTTAGTGCAACTTAGATATTTGAGATCCCCGCATTCGGATTGTCATTAAAATGCTTAATGTAAAAAGTCAGCATGCAATCTTGCAGTGTGCTGACCAATGCTGTTGTCCCTATATTGTCATCTGTAACTCCTCGTGCTTCCCATACATTTTTTATCACGAACCAAAACTGGTCCGGATCTTCATTCCCTACTCCCTTGAATACTAGTAACTTTATCGCACTCACCATATTGACTCGTAGTGGTGGTGGAGGTGGTATGGGAAAAGATGGGTGTTATAAACATTTTTGGACATTGCACCCCAATCATAAATTTCCATAAACTAAGGGCCCCTAAGTCCCTAAAAGTGTTGCTTCACTACCTAAAGGAACAAGGTCAGCTGATTACATCATCTCCCAGAAGTTCTCCACAGAAAACTGCTCAGAAATGGTCAAAACTGGACCATACTGAATGCCCAGTTCAGAGGGTGCGATGCATATCACCTTCCCAGTGTAAAGGGTGCGTTGCATACTGGATGGCCCCTCTGTAGGGTGCGATGGGCGAGAATGGACAAATGGGAGGGATAGTTTGCGAGGTGGAAGATCATAGAATCTTCCAGAAACTTCCCCTCTGACACTTTCCTCTCTAATTTCGACCAGGCATGAGTAAGAGATCATCAATCTCCAAGTGGAATCAAGAACTATCAGAGAGAGGACACTAATCAGAATCCCATAAGCTGACTCAACCCCCTACAATCATCTATATATGGATCCCTCATCACAGAGATCCAGAGGCTGGAATCTTGTATCTTGTAGAGAAGTGTTGTTAGTTTTCTGGTGTAATTTCATAGTGTTTGGGTGATATAAGCTTTACTTGAGGTGAAGAAGGGCTTTCTTGCTGGAGGATGATGCTGGGTCAAAAAAATTGGTTATAATCCTCTTGCTATTATTGATATTAATAAATCTATTCAAGTTTTCCTACACATTTGTGTATGTTTGATTGTATGTGCATTTGTGTGGTTAATACATATCTGATCCTGTATTGTTTATGAATATATATCTTTTTTCTTCGATAGTATTATGCTGCTTTGATTCCACAGGTGCTCTCTGAAGATGTGTAGATAAAGAAGGAGCGCCAAAGATCTATCGATAAGGAGAGGAACCGAGCAAGGAACCAAGCGCAAGACAAAGGTTGGTGTCCCCTGTTCCCCTCTTGTCTATTTTTCATAAAGGAAAATGAAATTAGTTTTAACTTGTTTGTTTCTAAGGTAGCTACCAGTCTTAGTGGGAATAGCAACTCTAAGTGGAAACTATTCCCAGTAACAAAATCGTGACTCCACTGGGGAGCGAATAGATTGTTTGTTAGTCTATTTTTTGTTTGTTTTAGAAACTTACAGACGGAGCTTGAAGTCAAGCCAGCTAGCCTTCGAACTGCATTTGCTATGCAAGTGAAAAGTAGATCAATGCTACTTCAGTCTATCTATGGGTTTTGTTTATAAATTGGACAATCAATCTGCAAACACTCTAATTGCCCTAAGTGGTGGCTCTGGTAACCTCCTTAGATCAACCCCCTATGATTTATATTTACTAAACATCACTTACTCGGCCTAAATCCCTGAACTTAACTGCAAATTGTGATCAAAGACTAGATAAAAGTCTCACACTAGTACCATTGCACCCCCCCTTCAAGGTAGTCTGTATGCATCGCACTTCCCGTGTGCAGTAGGTGCACTGCATACTGGATTCCCTGTGTGACAGGTGCGATGGTTAGGGAAGGTTAACTTTACCTTCAGACTTTGGTTTTTTCTTCACTATTTTCAGTTATATTCAGGAGTTTTGCTGTCTGTGGTCAGTATATCTCTATGGAAACCCTCTTCTCTTCCATCTTTCTGTCTCCATTTTGCAAAGAACTGTATGTTTTTTTGTGTATTGTGCACCATTTTCAGTTCTCTTTTACAAAGAAGTAGCATAATCAGACAGTCGTTCCTTGATCTGAAAGTGTCACAAGTGTCATTTTCAGTCATAGAAGTGAATCCCATTGTTATTGATAGTCGATTGTAGTGTTACTCTTGTATGTGATTTGAATTAGTATTTTTTCAAGTGTCGAAAAGAATTTTCATTTCGACATCGCAAAATGTCGTCCTTATCTTCATTTCATTTTGAAAAAGAAATTTGTTAGTATTGTTGCTTTGGAAAATAATTCAAATTTGCACTTAGCGTTCTTCTTGTCATTCATACATTAAGAAGGTTGAAAACAAATACATGCATGTGCATTTGCATTTAGACTACTTGGTTTGATTTAGGACAGTGCATTTAGTGTGTGCTCTGTGCTCCTTGTTGAAAGACCCTCAGTTCTCTTTCCTTAGTAGCTAGGATTTTCATTGCCAAAGGAAGATTAAACATCTGTTTATCATCTTAGATTGCATTTTAGGAATTGTATACACATCACGCGGTGAACCGGAAAGGAAAATTTTTAAACAAGATCAACTATAAAATAAATTTAATCAATCTAAAAATACTTTGGAACCTAACGCACAACATCTAGAAGTCTAGGCTAGAGATGTATTCCAACGTCGTAAAACTTGGTAACTGTTGTTTTCATTGTTGGTTGGATGATTCCTCCACTTTGAGATGACAAGTGCCAGTACGGACTTGTGCTCCCACATACTGTCGAGTATATATTGGGCGACCACAATAGGCTATATCCTTTATCCTTAGGAAGCTATGTCTGCCACCCTATCGATCGCAATGCACTGAACACAGCATTCGGGAAGATTGACAGCCATACCGTAAAAAGTATTCTGCAGTTTTGCGATTGGTTTGGTAATCCCTCTGCCTAGATTTCCAGAGAAGTCTCTTTCATTCCTTTTTGGACTCCTTAAAGGAAAAGTTCCATCTGAGCACTTGTCACTTTAGGCTCATTAAAAATCGAAGGCGACTAGAGTTATCTTTTGTTTTTTATCGAATCTTAAAAATTGAAAAAATAGGTTGTGTCAAAGCGTCTAAAATTCATTTAATTCAAAAACATTTTTCCCTTTTTATTTTGAGTTGATCAAATAATCTGCAATCATGGAAGAAAGTCAATCAAAACCCCGTCATTCGCGGAGACTTATGAGTCAACCATTGTTGACTCTGGAAACGAAACTATTCCAGAAAAAGAGAACTCGTTTGACCGGATCGAAGTCCCCTAGGTTTCTTGGGGCAAGTACTCCGACATCCTCATAGACTCCAGTTACTCCGAACATTTATGATATCCCTACCTCTACAGAAGAAATTTTGCACCAACAAAAGGACATTACAATTGATCCTAGTGTGACGGTAAACACTTCTATTCCTGAACCGGCTCCATCTATAGCTGATTCAGAAGGTGTTACTCCATAAACGTCTATTGCTATAGAACTTATATCTTCTTCAGCACTAGAAATATTTTATGGACCTGACGGTCTACCTCTTCCTCCTGGATTGATTGCCATAGAAGAGATTGTGGAATATCCTCCAACTAACACTCCAACGCAATTTGGAGCTGGGATCACCCTATATCCTTCTTTATCAGAAGTTATTCTCCCACCATCGGAAGTTCCTGAAGAATCGCTAAGGAATCTTTTGATAGGCTTAATATGTCTGAACAACCGTCGACATCTAGGATTGTGTCATCCAACATAGCAGTGGCAGAAATTCCTGCTGCTACCCTGACACTGTTCGACAGAGTGCCGTCTATCCCAAATAGCTCTCAATCGATGGATGGAGTCCATCCAGGGGCTGTTTTGACAGTATCGACTGTTCCTATTTGTTTGTCTGGAATTGTATTTGGAATCTCTTACGTTGAGTCTCAACAAATTGATCCTTCACAGTGTCAATTTGGGCAAACTGGTCCTCAAAGGCAAATAATTCCTTTGAGTACTAGATTACCATAGTATGGAGGGCTATATACCCTTTCATTGTCTTCTTCAGAAGGACAACCATGGGAGAGTTCACAACATAAATTAGGTTATGCTAGAATTACAACTAGCGTTTGGGTGCCAATCCTGCCTCAAATACCAAGAGTTGTATACTCAATGCAACAAAGTTTGCCTATGACAAATATCCCCACTACACTGGCTATTGTGGCAGTGTCGCAAGTACAAACATTACTAGTTGTATGCCAACCTTAGGTTTCTCAGGTTATAATGCAACAACCTCTCATACCTATGACACGACCGCAATCACCAACTAGTGGAATGACACAAGTTCAAATGGGGACCATCACCCCCCATCTTAGTCAAACAGTCAGTACCGGACAACAGCTCATGGCTTCACAACCATGGCTGGTGCAATACCAACAACCGCAATTCCAACAAGCTTACTAAGGACATGAGCAGCAAGTCTTTGCAAGTAATGGGTAGCCGTATAATCAAAACGGACAATATCAACCATATCATAATGGTTATACCCATCAACCTTACCAAAGTTACCAGCATCAAATGCATTATGCTGGCATGCAAAGACTGACTACTCAGACAATTCCATCTTACTTTGGGTATGCTCAGCCAAGCCTGAATCAACAGTTGCCTTTTGTGGCAACTTTAGAGTTACCAGATCTAAATAGACTAACGAACGATCCAATTGCCTACGCCCCTTGGTGGCCGGCGATTCCGCATAAACTTCCATCTGATATTGCTAAATTTAATGGAAATCCAGGTGAAGACTCGTCGAATCATGTGATGACCTTTCATCTGTGGTGTCCATCCAACACCCCCAATGATGATTCGATCAGACTTCGCCTCTTTCAGCGAACGTTAACTGGTCTGGCAGAAAAATGGTATGTCGAATTTCCTAGAGCTTCGTTTGATAACTTCAGTACCCTAGCCACAACCTTTTTAACCCATTTTCAGTTACCCATAAGGTACGAAACAAGAACTGAGTTGCTTACCAATTTCAAACAAACAATGGCCACTCACATATCCGATCATATTCATGAGTGGCGACGTCATCATAGAATGGTAAAAACATATGTTCCTGATCAGCTATTGGCTCAATGGTTTATTAAATCATTATTACCTTCTATTACAAAAGATGTGGTAAAGGGAGGAGTCGTCATTGAAGAGCAAGTCATTTCTCGTGCACAATATATAGACTTGATCTATACTCAGTTTGGCACACTCTACGATAAAATCCTCGATGATCCTAGACCGGAATTTACTGTTCCTCCCCCTCCTAAATCAAACAAAGAATCTCATGTTGGTGATGGCGTGATAGGAATGACAAGCACTAAAACTGTAAAGGCTACATCAAAAAAGGCCCGCATAGTTTCAAGTCAAAATGGAAATGAAGAACTTCTAGCCTCGGAAGTAAATGTCGTGTCGATAGACAAAGGAAAAGAACCCAAGCAACCAGGAGGCAAGAAGAAAAATAAAGGGAAGAAGAAGAACCAGGAAGAGTTGTCTCCTGAAAAATCTTTTGCAAACCCTTCTGGGGATAAGAAACCAACAAGTCCATGCCTAATATGTGATGAGGATCACTGGACTAGAGAGTGTCCATATAAAGCTGAACTTAGAAAATTCTTAAAGAGTTCAGGAACAAATATGGTTGCTAGCGAAAATGCTTCCCCGTTCCAAGTGCTAATGTTGTTGGTTTCAAAGCAACTGATTGATGCTCTCATATCGACAAGGAATAAATATTACGGGAATCCACAGATGTTGAACAACAAGGATAATGGTTAACCTAGTAGTTTGACAACAACTTCGACCGAAGTTGTGCCACCCATCATTCCTGAATTAAAAATAAAACCGCCAAAGGGAGTAGTACACAAATCGATGTTTAATCCTCATGCGAGAGCAGCACAACACTATAATATAGTGGAGGATTTAGCTCAATCACCCTCCGCGATGTTGACACTTGAGGTACTACAAAACTGCCCATACCAAAAGCAGGCTTTATTATCAACAATAGGTGGGATTGACCCAACGGATTCCAATCTTGTGCCCTTTAATCACAAAGGATACAACCCTCAGCTACCAGCTCAACTAGCTTTCCTCATTCAAGTGAAAGCCCTCAACAAAACTTTTCATAGAACAATTATTGATGGGGGGCATCCACATGTATTATGTCGATAAGTTGCTGGAAAAATTTAGGGTCTCCAACCTTGTCATGATCATCAACGACATTAAAAGCATTTGATGGACGAACATACACCCTATATGGGATATTAAGTAACTTGCAAGTTGAACTAGGGGGAAAAACAATAGAAATTGATGTTGAAGTTATCAATGGAAACCTCGATTACAACATCCTACTGGGAAGGCCCTGGATATATGCGATGGCCGCCGTTGTGTCGACCTACTTTAGGAAGATTGCATTTCCTCTCCAAGGAGGAACTAAAGTAATCGACCAACAAACTTTTCTCCCCAACAGTTCACAATTACGGGAAGCATTTCGATGATCCATGGAAGCCCTAATTCACTTCAAAATATCAGAGTAGGCCTACTAAAAGACCCCACATTAATGGGATATTTTACCCTATTGCCTCCAACCAATTTGGTGGAAGTGGCTAAAGTGGAAACCTACAATATGATATCTTCCATTTAAAAGATATCAGAAAACAATATTAATATGGATCATCTGCAGGTATTGCCTCTAAGTCCGCTGGAAATATTATAGCAATCAATGTTTTCGGTATGGGAGGCAAACCCGAATCAACACTCATCAAGAATTTGGATAGATAGGTTTAAGGAATATGGAACCCCTTCAGATCCTTGGTTGCAAGTACATTCTATAGACAAAGGAATCGTTCAATCAATGATGATTGACGAGGCACCATGGGAAGATTAACACCATCGTTCCCATCTTCTGAATTGGAAAGAAGATAATTCTAGCGACCTAGACTATCCCTCCGTTTTTTACTTTCTGTCGAATACTGTAAATACAGTGGATTCCGAGTAAAACCTATCCAATATTGAAGAGACTATCACCATAAATATCTCGACCAAAACAAATGTTGTAGAGAATATTCATGTCTGCAAATCTTGTTCTTGTTCAAAACTGGAAGGATATAAAACTCTATTTCATGAATTTAGAGATGTCTTTGCTTGGTCATATGATGAAATGTTAGGCATTGACTCAAGCATAGTTTTACATGAAATTAAGATGTATCCAGATGTCAAACCGGTACGATAACGGCTACGGCAGGTGCACCCCAAGAAAGCCATTTCCATCAAGGTGGAAGTCGAAAAACTCCTCCATGTTGGTTTTATTTACCCTATTCCTCTGACCGATTGAGTATCGAATATTGTTCCTGTGATGAACAAACAAGGAACGATTAGAGTGTGCGTCGATTATAGGGATGTAAATAAAGCTTGTCCGAAAGACAACTACCCTACGCCATTTATTGACCAGATAATTGACAAATGCACCGGATGTGAAATCTTTTCATTTATGGACGGATTTTTTGGGTATAATCAAATAAATATCCGCCCACAGGACCAGTCAAAGACTGCATATATTTGTCCATGGGGCACATTCGCATATCGCTAGCTACCCTTTTGTTTAAAGAATGCAGGGCAAACATTTCAAAGAGCAACGAACTATGCTTTCCATGAAATCAAGAACATCATTCAACCATATCTTGACGATCTTCCGACTCATTCGCGAAAGCGGACAGATCATCCGCAGTATTTGAGGGCGATTTTTCTACGATGTCGACACTACAAGATACGACTCAACCGACACAAATGTGTGTTTTGTGTCAGTTCTGGTCGTTTACTTGGCTTTGTGGTCTCAAAGGACGAGATTCGTCTCAACCCATGTAAGGTTCAGGCAATCATTGATTTGCCTCCACCTTCAAATTTGCTTCAGATTCAGAAACTCCAAGGGAAAGCGAACTTTCTTAAGAGATTCATTCCAAATTACACCAAACTTGCTAAAGGTTATACTCGTCTATTGAAAAAAGAGGTACCCTTCATTTGGGATCAGGTCGCGCAAGATTCCTTTGATGCTTTAAAGAAATCTCTAATAAAAGCGTCATTAATGTATGCTCCTAATTATCAAAAAGACTTTAACTTGTATCTGGCTACAGCAGATACAACCATAGGGATGGTTTTAGTTCAAGAGGATAATGGAATTGAACATCCTATATATTATTTAAGCCAAAACTTAAATGATGCAGAAATAAAATACTCCTATGTTGAAAAGCTAGCCCTAGCAGTTGTTCAAGCGATACAGATATTTAGAGACTACGTCCTCTTTAGAAAAACTACCATTTTATCAGATTGCAACCCCATGACTTATATATTGTCATGACAGTTGCTGGGGGGCAAATATTCAAAATGGATAGCAATTTTACAAGAGTTTGATATGGAATTCAAAAAATCCAAATCAAAGAAAGCCCTAGTCTTCGCAGAGTTACTATGCGATTTCCCATCGTCGTTCAACCATGCAACATCCGAAGAAGCAATCGTGGATGAAAATTTGTTTATGATATCTTCAAGCAATCCGTGGTATAGAGATATAATCATCTATCTCCAAACCCAAACATATAGGTCTAATACCTTATGCTCCAAACAATGCCGCATTCGATATCAATCAAAAGATTACGTGATCGTCGGTGATACACTTTACCGTTGTGGTATCGATACAGTTCTGTGGAGGTGCCTCACGCATGAGGAGGCCGAAAAAGTCCTGAATGATTGTCATTCAGGCGCATGTGGGGGCATCAATCTAGTTATGCTAGGGCACAAAATATTTTGCGAGCAGGATACTTCTGGCCAACAATGTTCAAAGATTGCATGACCGCAGTAAGAAGTTGCCACACTTGCCAAATCTTCGATAGCAAAACCAGAAGACCAGCCGCACCGCTGCAACCAATAGTTTTTGTTGGGCCATTCACCAAATGGGGCATAGATTTCATGACATGTAACCCCACCTCAGCTGGGGGGCATGGGTATATCATAGTCGCAGCAGACTATTTTACCAAATGGGTCGAGGCGATGCCTACATTAAACAACAGCGGCGAAACGACTGCCCTTTTCTTTTTTAATCACGTAGTCTCTAGATTCAACATTCCACGGGCCATAGTCATAGATCATGGATCGCATTTCGCAATCACATGATGGTTGAATTGGCTGCCAAATTAAGACTGTCCCATGACAGCTCTACTCCATACTATCCGCAAGCTAACGGACAAGTTGAGGCAATAAACAAGGTCCTGAAGTGCATGCTGCAAAGGATGATTGGAGTCCATAAATGGAGTTGGCACCTGATCCTGTACTCAGCCTTGTGGGCATAGTGGACATCGGTGAGAAATGCAACTGGGTTTACACCTTTTCAACTAGTGTACGGTCTGGAAGAAATCTTACCAGTTCAGTGTGAAATCTCATCCCTCAAACTCGCAGTCGACCTTCTCCCCATAACTTTAGAAGAAGAGTCTCATTTCTTGGAACTAATCCAATTGGATGAAACCCGTCGTGATGCAGCTTCGGCTAACGAATTCCATAAGAAACAAGTCAAAGCACAGTTCGACAAAAATGTCAAACCTCGTGTCTTCTCAGAAGGTGACCTAGTCTTACTTTACGACCAGGAGTCCGATAAGTTGGGAGCAGGGAAGTTCAAATATTTATGGATGGGTCCCTATATTCTTAAACTTGTATTAGCAAAAGGAGCCTACGAGTTGATGGACTATGATGGGATTCCACTGGTGCAACCCCGCAACGGGTTGTACCTCAAGCGTTACTATGCTTAACTCCGCATAGTGATTCCTATGCCTTTGTTACATTTTTGTTTTTGTTAAGGGTAATTGTTTTGGTTTAGTAATCCATTTTTTTCATTTGTTGCAGATGTCAAACTTACTGGAATCATTCGTTGGATATGCCGGCGGAGCAAGTCGTATTACACGGAACCTATCTTCTACAGCTTGGGCCATCTTCGATCCTAGCGGCGAGTTAGTGAGTTTCATAGGGGTATGTATTGGTCGGTCGATGAACAATATCGCTGAATACAGTGTGTTAATAGAACTCCTCTCTGATGCCATCGTACATGGCGTATGCCGACTTGTTGTCAGGCTAGACTCACAACTCGTCATTCTACAACTCACTAGTATTTATTCCGTACGAAATCTAGCCATCTATCACATGTTCCTAAGGGTTAGAGTTTTGGAAATACGGTTTGATTTCATTCAATATTAGCATATTTCTAGAAATTTAAACACATTGACAGACTCGTTGGCAAATTATGTATTAGATAGACATTTGCAACATTTATAAAAAGAAGTATTTCATCAATATTTGCAACAGGATCACGTAACTCAACTGAAATAAAACTCCAAAAATCAAAATTATATATATGATGATTGTTTATGGTTTACACATAATGTTCTATAATCGAGACAAAATCAGTCAGATGACCCAAAACTCAAAATGCTAGGGGGCACCCTATTCTAATGATGTTGGTGATAATAAGTCACTGCTTGTGCGATCATGCATAAAAGCCTAGTCCATCGACTCAGCATGCCAGTAGTATGTCGCTGCAACTGCAGAGGCATCTCCTCAGTCCTCACATCCAAAATACCAAGGGTGAGACCCTCAACCTGATCTTATAATGCTGAAAGAGTCTCAGCCACATCAATATCGCGGAGGATAGCCCTCCCCATAGCCTCTCCTACTAGAGTGACAGCTAGTCCTCTCTGACGTACTACTGGTCGAACTGGTCCGATATCTGCATGAGCACATAATTTTTTATTATTCTTGATCAAAGGAAACATAAGAACATTCTAAAAACAATAAACAGAGATATGGTCAAAGAATTTACCCATAGCGCCCCGCTGCTCACCAACCGGCAGCACCAAATCTGGGTCACCTCGGAAACCCATGCCAGCATATGGAAACTTGGCATACACCATCTCCTGACGATAGAACCATTCGAAGAAGGTATTGGAGAAAGAAATATGAGGCTGTCCAGCATGTCAAGACAAAAGGTCAACCCATCTCTGCATCCATGGCTCAATCGGTGGAGGTAAACCAAGTGAGATGTACTGCGGCTGCATCAGTGGGATCTTCTACAAAGTGAAAGCGGTCAAAATAAAACCATAGCTAAAATTCTTGGATCTCTCGCCTTTCACTTTGGTCAGTTGTTCTTTCATCACAGAGAGTATTGCGTCACACCAGTTGAACACCTTCGATTCAAGGCATTCCAAGGCATACTGAATGTAAGACCTGTTAGCTATGTGAAGAGCTGCACTACCAACCAATCTAACAAAAGTGAACAGAATGGTCCTCAAGGGCTGATCAGTGACAACTCGGATATTTATCTTGTCATCCGTACTTGGTTGAGATCCCTCTCTACAGTGTCGGCGAATATACTCCCTCAAGGACTCACTGCCGCGGGCGGGACCCGATAATGAGAGAGGGGCACCATGCCTTGATAAATCGGTCAAAAAATAGATGTCCACAAAAATCAAGGGGATAGATTTACCCCTGATCTGGAACACTTGGTTGGTAGGATCCCAGGAATTGAGGAAATATTGCAACAAGTTGATTTGTTGCCTCATGCTAGAGATGCAGAAAAACTTCAATAGGCCACAGTTCCACAATGCAGTTGCTGTACCTAAATCATGTAAAGCAACCATGTCCTCTTCTTCATGCTCATGTTCTCACCATGTAACAACCATTTAGCTCCAATGAATCTCTAAAAAACAAACAAGAGAAGAGTTAGGGTCTTGATTTGGCAAAAAATAGGCAAAAATCCATGAGAAAGTTGTGCAAAAAGTTTCCTCCTTGTGCCCATCACACCCCAGCAATGCACTGGGAGAAATGCATACTGACTGGCCAGTGATAAGGCCAATATGCATAACACCTTTCAATTAACGAAGGGTGCGATGGAGCCAGGGTGAATTTTTCAAACCCTAGAGGCTCAACAAAGCAAAGAAACATGCTCAGAATTCAAAAATGAAAGAATGCAACTGAAGAGCACAATTTTAGCTCCTACCTGGTCCAGACAGTGTCAAGAATCGTCCACAGAATCTCCCAAAATCAGCTAGTGAAAATCAGAGGAGAAAAGCACCTCCAAAGCTCCAACAAACCAAGTTGAAATGAAATGGTAAAATGAGAGGTAAAAGTCACTTTTCAATTACCATTCACATAATTCAAGTAAATTATTAGTGTTCTTAACTCATTTATCAAGCATATGTTTTCATTTCTAATCGGTTTGATGAAGCAATTGAATAGGTAGTACAATCTTTGAAAGAACAAAATGTTAACGGTGAATCAAGGAATCAATGACCATCATCACGAGAAGTTTTAATGCAGAATTCAAGCTCGTTAAAAAATAAACATAAGCAATGAGCAAATATTTCCCCTAGAGTTTAAGCTCATTAAAAAATGAACAGATCCCCGGTAAATAACCATTGTGAATGCATTATCATCATCTTTTGAGCCTTGTTCGTGTTCTCATCATATCACCTCCACTCTGTTTTAGCCGATCATTTGCCTCCATTTGATTGTTTACCCCTTTCGAGGAACATCTACGAAGATTGATTCTGTTAGCCATCCCTGTGACACTGCCATGATTGGAAAATTCCAAACCTTACCTGGAATTAGCCGCTACCCAAAATCATCACTCGTTCCTTGGAAAATGAGTCTCCTTTAAGCTCTTTTCAACTAACTCGTAAAATATGAAAATATTTCCGAGCGATTGGCCTCTCCAGCTCATTAAAGTCATCGCAAGTGCTATCCCTCCTCTAGATTTTAATCTTTTTGGACTTGAGGGATTATTACACAAAAATATCAAGCGCTTGTCTTGTTCGGCTCGTTAAAACTATCGAAAATTCATCCCTTTCGTATTATTTTACGCTTTTTCATACTTAAGGGATTATATGATGAAAAAGAATCATTGGAGTTTCCTTCCATCCCTTTCAGACTCTCTAAAATTGAAAAGGACCAAGTTATCTTTGTCATTAAACTCGTTAAAACCTAATAGCGACAAACTGGTCCAAATGGAAGAGAACGAGTTACAATGTCACTAGGCTCATTAAAACATGGTGACAGGTTCCCCTAAAGGGAAAATTATAGAACAAGCATATGTTATTCTCCTCAATCTTGATAAAAATAAAGAGGTACTGGTCAGCAATGATTGGGGAAAATTGGGAAAAAAACTTGATGAAACTC